>JAUMJJ010000969.1:0-45000 GCA_033556795.1 Tapera naevia | reverse complement strand
ACCAAGGCTGGAGGGGTCAACCTTGGTGGGATCAACCCTGGTGGGACCAACCCTGGTGGGGTCAACCCTGGTGGGACCAACCCTGGTG
Organism: Tapera naevia; assembly: GCA_033556795.1. NCBI lineage: Eukaryota > Metazoa > Chordata > Aves > Cuculiformes > Neomorphidae > Tapera > Tapera naevia. The sequence goes on along the minus strand of JAUMJJ010000969.1, from coordinate 44,912 downwards.
GGACCAAGGCTGGTGGAGTCAACCTTGGTGGGACCAAGGCTGGTGGGACCAAGGCTGGTGGGACCAAGGCTGGAGGGGTCAACCTTGGTGGGATCAGCCCTGGTGGGACCAACCCTGGTGGGATCAACCCTGGTGGGACCAAGGCTGGTGGGGTCAACCTTGGTGGGATCAACCCTGGTGGGATTGGCCTGGTGGGGTCAACCTTGGTGGGACCAACCCTGGTGGGACCAAGGCTGGTGGAGTCAACCTTGGTGGGACCAAGGCTGGTGGAGTCAACCCTGGTGGGGTCAACCTTGGTGGGATTGGCTTGGTGGGACCAACCCTGGTGGGACCAAGCCTGGTGGGGTCAACCTTGGTGGGACCAACCCTGGTGGGACCAAGGCTGGTGGGACCAAGGCTGGAGGGGTCAACCCTGGTGGGATCAGCCCTGGTGGGATTGGCCTGGTGGGATCAACCTTGGTGGGACCAACCCTGGTGGGACCAAGGCTGGTGGAGTCAACCTTGGTGGGACCAACCCTGGTGGGACCAAGGCTGGTGGGACCAAGGCTGGAGGGGTCAACCTTGGTGGGATCAACCCTGGTGGGACCAAGGCTGGAGGGGTCAACCCTGGTGGGACCAAGGCTGGTGGGGTCAACCTTGGTGGGATCAGCCCTGGTGGGACCAACCCTGGTGGGACCAAGGCTGGAGGGGTCAACCTTGGTGGGATCAACCCTGGTGGGATTGACCTGGTGGGGTCAACCTTGGTGGGACCAACCCTGGTGGGACCAAGGCTGGAGGGGTCAACCCTGGTGGGACCAAGGCTGGTGGGGTCAACCTTGGTGGGATCAGCCCTGGTGGGACCAACCCTGGTGGGACCAAGGCTGGTGGGACCAAGGCTGGAGGGGTCAACCTTGGTGGGACCAAGGCTGGAGGGGTCAACCTTGGTGGGTTCAACCCTGGTGGGGTCAACCTTGGTGGGACAATCCCTGGTGGGATCAACACTGGTGGGACCAAGGCTGGTGGGACCAAGGCTGGTGGAGTCAACCTTGGTGGGACCAAGGCTGGTGGGACCAACCCTGGTGGGACCAAGGCTGGTGGGGACAACCTTGGTGGGACCAAGGCTGGTGGAGTCAACCTTGGTGGGTTCAACCCTGGTGGGGTCAACCTTGGTGGGACCAACCCTGGTGGGATCAACACTGGTGGGACCAAGGCTGGAGGGGTCAACCTGGTGGGACCAACCCTGGTGGGACCAAGGCTGGAGGGGTCAACCTTGGTGGGATCAACCCTGGTGGGACCAACCCTGGTGGGATCAACCCTGGTGGGACCAAGGCTGGAGGGGTCAACCCTGGTGGGATCAACCCTGGTGGGACCAACCCTGGTGGGATCAACCCTGGTGGGACCAAGGCTGGTGGGGTCAACCTTTGTGGGATCAGCCCTGGTGAGATTGGCCTGGTGGGGTCAACCTTGGTGGGACCAACCCTGGTGGGACCAAGGCTGGAGGGGTCAACCTTGGTGGGACCAACCTTGGTGGGATCAACCCTGGTGGGACCAAGGTTGGTGGGACCAAGGCTGGAGGGGTCAACCTTGGTGGGATCAACCCTGGTGGGATTGACCTGGTGGGGTCAACCTTGGTGGGATCAACCCTGGTGGGATTGACCTGGTGGGGTCAACCTTGGTGGGACAATCCCTGGTGGGATCAACACTGGTGGGACCAAGGCTGGAGGGGTCAACCTTGGTGGGACCAAGGCTGGTGGGACCAAGGCTGGAGGGGTCAACCTTGGTGGGACCAACCCTGGTGGGATCAACACTGGTGGGACCAAGGCTGGAGGGGTCAACCTTGGTGGGACCAAGGCTGGTGGGACCAAGGCTGGTGGGGTCAACCTTGGTGGGACCAACCCTGGTGGGACCAAGGCTGGTGGGACCAAGGCTGGAGGGGTCAACCTTGGTGGGACCAAGGCTGGTGGAGTCAACCCTGGTGGGGTCAACCTTGGTGGGATTGGCTTGGTGGGACCAACCCTGGTGGGACCAAGCCTGGTGGGGTCAACCTTGGTAGGACCAAGCCTGGTGGGACCAGGTTTCCAAGGCTGGTGGGACCAAGCCTGGTGGGGTCAACCTTGATGGGACCAACCCTGGTGGGATTGGCTTGGTGGGACCAGACGTGGTGGGACCAACCCTCCAAGGCTGGTGGGACCAAGCCCTGTTGGACCAGCCCTGGTGGGGTCAACCCTGGTGGGACAAAGCCTGGTGGGACCAAGCTTGGAGGTCATCTCCATCCATGCCTGGTGGTCAACAGGATGAGAAGGACCACAGGAGGTCATCTCCATCCATGCCTGGTGGTCTTCAGGAGCAGAGGGACCGGAGGAGGACACCCAGGTCCAGGTGCAGCAGTCAGCAGGGCAGGAGGGGTGGTGGGAGACCAAGAAGGTCCACTCGTGGTGGCCAGAAGAACCCCAGGGAGGTCGGGAGGATCCATGCGTGGGGCTGAGGGGGACGGGAAGGTCCAAGCATGGAGGTTGGTGGGAGGGGAAGGACCAGAGGAGGTCATCAAGGTCCAGGCATGGAGGTCTTCAAGACCAGAGGGACCACAGGAGGTCATCAGGGTCCAGGCATGGAGGTCATGAGGACCAGAGGGACCATGAGATGATGCCAAGGTCCATGCATGGAGGTCTTCAAGACCAGAGGGTCCATGAGATGATGCCAAGGTCCAGGCATGGAGGTCTTGAGGACCAGAGGGACCTCAGGAGACCATCAGGGTCCAGGCATGGCCATCAATAGGACCAGAGGGACCACAGGAGGTCATCTCCATCCATGCATGGTGGTCAGCAGGACCAGAGGGACCACAGGAGGCCATTGGGGTCCAGGCATGGAGGTCTTCAAGACCAGAGGGACCATGAGATGATGCCAAGGTCCATGCATGGAGGTCTTGAGGACCAGAGGGACCTCAGGAGACCATCAGGGTCCATGAATGGAGGTCTTGAGGACCAGAGGGACCACAGGAGGTCATCAGGGTCCAGGCATGGAGGTCTTGAAGAGCAATGAAACCACAGGAGGTCATCAAGGTCCAGGCATGGAGGTCTTCAAGACCAGAGGGTCCATGAGATGATGCCAAGGTCCAAGCATGGAGGTCTTGAGGACCAGAGGGACCACAGGAGGTCATTGGGGTCCAGGCATGGAGGTCTTTAAGACCAGAGGGACCATGAGATGATGCCAAGGTCCATGCATGGAGGTCTTGAGGACCAGAGGGACCTCAGGAGACGATCAGGGTCCATGAATGGAGGTCTTGAGGACCAGAGGGACCTCAGGAGACCATCAGGGTCCAGGCATGGAGGTCTTCAAGACCAGAGGGACCATGAGATGATGCCAAGGTCCAGGCATGGAGGTCTTCAAGACCAGAGGGACCACAGGAGGTCATCAGGGTCCAGGCATGGAGGTCTTGAAGAGCAATGAAACCACAGGAGGTCATCAAAGTCCATGCATGGAGGTCTTCAGGACCAGAGGGACCATGAGATGATGCCAAGGTCCATGAATGGAGGTCTTGAGGACCAGAGGGACCTCAGGAGACCATCAGGGTCCAGGCATGGAGGTCTTGAAGAGCAATGAAACCACAGGAGGTCATCAAGGTCCAGGCATGGAGGTCTTCAAGACCAGAGGGACCATGAGATGATGCCAAGGTCCATGTATGGAGGTCTTGAGGACCAGAGGGACCTCAGGAGGTCATTGGGGTCCAGGCAAGGAGGTCTTCAAGACCAGAGGGACCACAGGAGGTCATCAGGGTCCAGGCATGGAGGTCTTGAAGAGCAATGAAACCACAGGAGGTCATTGGGGTCCAGGCATGGAGGTCTTCAAGACCAGAGGGACCATGAGATGATGCCAAGGTCCATGTATGGAGGTCTTGAGGACCAGAGGGACCTCAGGAGACCATCAGGGTCCATGAATGGAGGTCTTGAGGACCAGAGGGACCTCAGGAGGTCATTGGGGTCCAGGCATGGAGGTCTTTAAGACCAGAGGGACCACAGGAGACCATCAGGGTCCAGGCATGGAGGTCTTGAAGAGCAATGAAACCACAGGAGGTCATCAAAGTCCATGCATGGAGGTCTTCAGGACCAGAGGGACCATGAGATGATGCCAAGGTCCATGAATGGAGGTCTTGAGGACCAGAGGGACCTCAGGAGACCATCAGGGTCCAGGCATGGAGGTCTTGAAGAGCAATGAAACCACAGGAGGTCATCAAGGTCCAGGCATGGAGGTCTTCAAGACCAGAGGGACCATGAGATGATGCCAAGGTCCATGTATGGAGGTCTTGAGGACCAGAGGGACCTCAGGAGGTCATTGGGGTCCAGGCATGGAGGTCTTCAGGACCAGAGGGACCATGAGATGATGCCAAGGTCCATGCATGGAGGTCTTGAGGACCAGAGGGACCACAGGAGGTAATCAGGGTCCAGGCATGGAGGTCTTCAAGACCAGAGGGACCATGAGATGATGCCAAGGTCCAGGCATGGTGGTCAATAGGACCGGAGGGACCACAGGAGGTCATCTCCATCCATGCATGGAGGTCTTGAGGAACCATGAGATGCGGCAAAGGTCCATGTATGGAGGTCTTCAAGACCAGAAAGACCAGAGGAGGTCATCAGGGTCTGGGCATGGAAGTCTTGAGGACCAGAGGGACCACAGGAGGTCATTGGGGTCCAGGCATGGAGGTCTTCAGGACCAGAGGGACCATGAGATGTGGCCAAGGTCCAGGCATGGAGGTCTTCAAGACCAGAGGGACCACAGGAGGTCATCAGGGTCCAGGCATGGTGGTCAGCAGGACCAGAGGGACCACAGGAGGTCATTGGGGTCCAGGCATGGAGGTCTTGAAGAGCAATGAAACCACAGGAGGTCATCAAGGTCCAGGCATGGAGGTCTTCAAGACCAGAGGGACCATGAGATGATGCCAAGGTCCAGGCATGGAGGTCTTGAGGACCAGAGGGACCTCAGGAGACCATCAGGGTCCAGGCATGGAGGTCTTGAGGACCAGAGGGACCTCAGGAGACCATCAGGGTCCATGAATGGAGGTCTTGAGGACCAGAGGGACCTCAGGAGACCATCAGGGTCCAGGCATGGAGGTCTTTAAGACCAGAGGGACCATGAGATGATGCCAAGGTCCATGCATGGAGGTCTTGAGGACCAGAGGGACCTCAGGAGACCATCAGGGTCCATGAATGGAGGTCTTGAGGACCAGAGGGACCTCAGGAGGTCATTGGGGTCCAGGCATGGAGGTCTTCAAGACCAGAGGGACCACAGGAGGTCATCAGGGTCCAGGCATGGAGGTCTTGAAGAGCAATGAAACCACAGGAGGTCATCAAGGTCCATGCATGGAGGTCTTCAAGACCAGAGGGACCATGAGATGATGCCAAGGTCCATGTATGGAGGTCTTGAGGACCAGAGGGACCTCAGGAGACCATCAGAGTCCATGAATGGAGGTCTTGAGGACCAGAGGGACCTCAGGAGACCATCAGGGTCCATGAATGGAGGTCTTGAGGACCAGAGGGACCTCAGGAGGTCATTGGGGTCCAGGCATGGAGGTCTTCAAGACCAGAGGGACCACAGGAGGTCATCAGGGTCCAGGCATGGAGGTCTTGAAGAGCAATGAAACCACAGGAGGTCATTGGGGTCCAGGCATGGAGGTCTTTAAGACCAGAGGGTCCATGAGATGATGCCAAGGTCCATGTATGGAGGTCTTGAGGACCAGAGGGACCACAGGAGACCATCAGGGTCCATGAATGGAGGTCTTGAGGACCAGATGGACCTCAGGAGACCATCAGGGTCCAGGCATGGAGGTCTTCAAGACCAGAGGAACCATGAGATGTGGCCAAGGTCCAGGCATGGAGGTCTTGAGGACCAGAGGGACCACAGGAGACCATCAGGGTCCATGAATGGAGATCTTGAGGACCAGAGGGACCTCAGGAGACCATCAGGGTCCAGGCATGGAGGTCTTCAAGACCAGAGGGACCATGAGATGATGCCAAGGTCCATGCATGGCCATCAATAGGATTGGAGGGACCACAGGAGGTCATCTCCATCCATGCATGGTGGTCAACAGGACAACAGAAGATCATTGGGGTCCGTGCATGGAGGTCTTCAGGACCAGAGGGACCGTGAGATGATGCCAAGGTCCATGTATGGAGGTCTTGAGGACCAGATGGACCTCAGGAGACCATCAGGGTCCAGGCATGGAGAGACCATCAGGGTCTGGGTATGGAGGTCTTCAAGACCAGAGGGACCATGAGATGTGGCCAAGGTCCAGGCATGGAGGTCTTCAAGACCAGAGGGACCACAAGAGGTCATCAGGGTCCAGGCATGGTGGTCTTCAGGGCCAGAAGGACCACAGGAGGTCATCTCCATCCCCACATGGTGGTCTCTACGGCAGGAGCTCTGCAGCTCCTCGAGCTGGAGGTCCTCATGGACCCATCAGGTGGTGGTGCAGCTCCTTCCAGAGGAGGGTCCTGGGTGGGACCACCTGGGGAACCCCCTTCCCCCCCCCCCCCCCCCCCCCGAGGTGGCTCCTGGTGGTCCTGGCGTGGCCGTGGCCACGGGGTTGGGATGGGGACACCAGGTTGGGTGAAGGACACAAGGCCATGGGTGAGGGACAGGAGGTCATGGGTGAAGGACCAAGGCCAGGGGTGAAGGCCACGAGGTCGTGGGTGAAGGACCAAGGCCATGGGAGAAGGACTGAGGCCATGGGTGAAGGAGATGTGGCCATGGGTGAAGGCCACGAGGCCATGGGTGAAGGACACATGGCCATGGGTGAAGGACCAAGGCCATGGGTGAAGGACACAAGGTCATGGGTGAAGGACACGAGGCCATGGGTGAAGGACCAAGGCCATGGGAGAAGGACTGAGGCCATGGGTGAAGGACACGAGGTCATGGGTGAAGGACACGTGGTCATGGGTGAAGGACCAAGGCCATGGGTGAAGGACCAAGGCCATGGGTGAAGGACCAAGGCCATGGGTGAAGGCCACGTGGTCATGGGTGAGGGACACAAGGCCATGGGTGAAGGACTGAGGCCATGGGTGAAGGAGATGTGGCCATGGGTGAAGGACCGAGGCCATGGGTGAAGGACACGAGGTCATGGGTGAAGGACACAAGGCCATGGGTGAAGGACCGAGGCCATGGGTGAAGGACAGGAGGCCATGGGTGAAGGACACAAGGCCATGGGTGAAGGACAGGAGGCCATGGGTGAAGGACACAAAGCCATGGGTGAAGGACCAAGGCCATGGGTGAAGGACACAAGGCCATGGGTGAAGGCCACGAGGTCATGGGTGAAGGACACAAGGCCATGGGTGAAGGACACGAGGCCATGGGTGAAGGCCACGAAGTCATGGGTGAAGGAGATGTGGCCATGGATGAGGGACACAAGGCCATGGTGAAGGGCATGAGGCCATGGTGAAGGCCACAAAGCCATGGGTGAAGGACCAAGGCCATGGGTGAAGGACACGAGGCCATGGGTGAAGGAGATGTGGCCATGGGTGAAGGCCACGAAGTCATGGGTGAAGGACACAAGGCCATGGGTGAGGGACAGGAGGTCATGGGTGAAGGACCAAGGCCATGGGTGAAGGACCAAGGCCATGGGTGAAGGACCAAGGCCATGGGAGAAGGACCAAGGCCATGGGAGAAGGACTGAGGCCATGGGTGAAGGACACGAGGTCATGGGTGAAGGACAGGAGGTCATGGGTGAAGGACCAAGGCCATGGGTGAAGGACACAAGGCCATGGGTGAAGGACACGAGGTCATGGGTGAAGGACCGAGGCCATAGGTGAAGGCCACGTGGTCATGGGTGAGGGACACAAGGCCATGGGTGAAGGCCATGAGGTCATGGGTGAAGGCCACAAAGCCATGGGTGAAGGACCAAGGCCATGGCTGAAGGACACGAGGTCATGGGTGAAGGACACAAGGTGATGGGTGAAGGAGATGTGGCCATGGGTGAAGGACCAAGGCCATGGGTGAAGGACACAAGGCCATGGGTGAAGGACCAAGGCCATGGGTGAAGGCCACGAGGTCATGGGTGAGGGACACAAGGCCATGGGTGAAGGACCAAGGCCATGGGTGAAGGACACGAGGTCATGGGTGAAGGACAGGAGGTCATGGGTGAAGGACCAAGGCCATGGGTGAAGGACCGAGGCCATGGGTGAAGGACCAAGGCCATGGGTGAAGGCCACGAGGTCATGGGTGAAGGACACAAGGCCATGGGTGAAGGACCAAGGCCATGGGTGAAGGACAGGAGGTCATGGGTGAAGGACCAAGGCCATGGGTGAAGGACCAAGGCCATGGGAGAAGGACTGAGGCCATGGGTGAAGGACAGGAGGTCATGGGTGAAGGACCAAGGCCATGGGTGAAGGACCGAGGCCATGGGTGAAGGACCAAGGCCATGGGTGAAGGCCACGAGGTCATGGGTGAAGGACACAAGGCCATGGGTGAAGGACCGAGGTCATGGGTGAAGGACACGAGGTCATGGGTGAAGGACAGGAGGTCATGGGTGAAGGACACAAGGTCATGGGTGAAGGACAGGAGGTCATGGGTGAAGGACCAAGGCCATGGGTGAAGGACCGAGGCCATGGGTGAAGGACACGAGGTCATGGGTGAAGGAGATGTGGCCATGGGTGAAGGACCGAGGTCATGGGTAAAGGACCAAGGCCATGGGTGAAGGACCAAGGCCATGGGTGAAGGCCACGAGGCCATGGGTGAAGGACACAAGGTCATGGGTGAAGGACACGAGGTCATGGGTGAAGGCCACAAGGCGATGGGTGAAGGACACGAGGTCATTGGTGAAGGCCATGAGGTCATGGGTGAAGGACACGAGGTCATGGATGAGGGACACAAGGCCATGGTGAAGGGCATGAGGGCATGGTGAAGGCCACAAAGCCATGGGTGAAGGACCAAGGCCATGGGTGAAGGACACAAGGTCATGGGTGAAGGACACGAGGCCATGGGTGAAGGCCACGTGGTCATGGGTGAAGGACCAAGGCCATGGGTGAAGGACACGAGGCCATGAGTGAAGGCCACGTGGTCATGGGTGAGGGACACAAGGCCATGGGTGAAGGCCATGAGGTCATGGGTGAAGGACCAAGGCCATGGGTGAGGGACACAAGGCCATGGGTGAAGGACATGAGGTCATGGGTGAAGGCCACAAAGCCATGGGTGAAGGACCAAGGCCATGGCTGAAAGACACAAGGCCATGGGTGAAGGCCACGTGGTCATGGGTGAAGGACCAAGGCCATGGGTGAAGGACACGAGGCCATGAGTGAAGGCCACGTGGTCATGGGTGAGGGACACAAGGCCATGGGTGAAGGACATGAGGTCATGGGTGAAGGACCAAGGCCATGGGTGAAGGCCACGAGGTCATGGGTTGGGAGGATCTGGGGGGGCTTTTGACCCCATGGACTCTCTGGAGCTTCTGGGGACAATGGGACCAAGACCCTTCAGGAGACCCTGGTGGCCCCGGTCGTGGTTCTCCCAAGGTTCCTCCTCCAACCAGGGCCGATCTCCTCAGGTGGGCCCCACCCTGACTCCTCCCACAGCCTCAGGAGGTCCACGGTGGGGTGGGGTGGGGTGGGGGGGATGGACAGGACCTCCCACCCCCAGATGGACCTCACCCTCCACAGGTCCTTCCAACCAGGCCCACGTCCACCCCGTGGAGGTCCAGGACCTCCACCCTTCGGGCAGTTGGAAGCTCATCCAACCCGTGGTGGTCCCCATCACCCGTCCTCGGGCCACCCGGAGCCCCAGGTGACCACCAGGGTGGAGAAGACACCCTGTGAAGCTGCCCTGGAGGGCCAGGATGGGTCCTCCAGGAGGTGGAGAAGAACCTTCACCCCTGGTGGTGGTCCTCATCCCAAGACCCAGAACCTCTTCCAAGTTGGGTTTGGAGATGCTCCTTGGTGGCCCTGGGGACCTCTGGTCATTCGTTGTCCCCCTGGGCCTCGAAGCAACCGTTGAGTTGAGGGTCAGGACCTTGGAGGTCGAAGTCCTCATCCAGGAAGTCCAAGGAGTTGTTGCTGGGCAACCCTCGGATGGTGAACTTGTGGGAGACCTTGGTCCACCTCTCTCGGTTGCTGGAGACCCTTTGGTAGAGCTCGGCGGCCTTGGGGAAGAGGTCCTGGAGCAACCTGGGGTGGGGTGGGACAATCAGCATCTCCTTCCATGGGGGCCACCAGAGGGACTCCATAAACACCACTTGGAACCCCCCTGAGATGTTGAGGAACCTTCAATCCATCACCCCCAGTCCCACCAGGGGTGCTCAGAACCCTCTGAGATGTGGAGAACCCCCTTGTCCATCACCCCCAGACCCACCAGGGGTGCTCAGAACCCCCCTGAGATGTGGAGAACCCCCTTGTCCATCACCCAAGTCCCACCAGGGGTGCTCAGAACCCCCCTGAGATGTGGAGAACCCCCTTGTCCATCACCCCCAGTCCCACCAGGGGTGCTCAGAACCCCCCTGAGATGTTGAGGAACCTTCCATCCATCACCCCAGTCCCACCAGAGGTGCTCAGAACCCCCCTGAGATGTGGAGAACCCCCTTGTCCATCACCCCCAGTCCCACCAAGGGTGCTCAGAACCCCCTGAGATGTGGAGGAACCTTCCATCCATCACCCCCAGTCCCACCAGGGGTGCTCAGAACCCCTTGAGATGTTGAGGAACCTTCCATCCATCACCCCCAGTCCCACCAGGGGTGTTCAGAACCCCCCTGAGATGTGGAGAACCCCCTTGTCCATCACCCCCAGTCCCACCAGGGGTGCTCAGAACCCCCCTGAGATGTGGAGAACCCCCTTGTCCATCACCCCCAGTCCCACCAGGGGTGCTCAGAACCCCCCTGAGATGTGGAGAACCCCCTTGTCCATCACCCCCAGTCCCACCAGGGGTGCTCAGAACCCTCTGAGATGTGGAGAACCCCCTTGTCCATCACCCCCAGTCCCACCCGGGGTGCTCAGAACCCTCTGAGATGTTGAGGAACCTTCCATCCATCACCCCCAGTCCCACCAGGGGTGCTCAGAACCCCCCTGAGATGTGGAGAACCCCCTTGTCCATCACCCAAGTCCCACCAGGGGTGCTCAGAACCCTCTGAGATGTGGAGAACCCCCTTGTCCATCACCCCCAGTCCCACCAGGGGTGCCCAGAACCCCCCTGAGATGTTGAGGAACCTTCCATCCATCACCCCCAGTCCCACCAGGGGTGCTCAGAACCCCCCTGAGATTTGGAGAACCCCCTTGTCCATCACCCCCAGTCCCACCAGGGGTGCTCAGAACCCCCCTGAGATGTGGAGAACCCCCTTGTCCATCACCCCCAGTCCCACCAGGGGTGCTCAGAACCCCCTGAGATGTGGAGAACCCCCTTGTCCATCACCCCCAGTCCCACCAGGGGTGATCAGAACCCCCCTGAGATGTGGAGAACCCCCTTGTCCATCACCCCCAGTCCCACCAGGGGTGCTCAGAACCCCCTGAGATGTGGAGAACCCCCTTGTCCATCACCCAAGTCCCACCAGGGGTGCTCAGAACCCCCCTGAGATGTGGAGAACCCCCTTGTCCATCACCCAAGTCCCACCAGGGGTGCTCAGAACCCACCTGAGATGTGGAGAACCCCCTTGTCCATCACCCCCAGTCCCACCAGGGGTGCTCAGAACCCCCCTGAGATGTGGAGAACCCCCTTGTCGATCACCCCCAGTCCCACCAGGGGTGCTCAGAACCCCCCTGAGATGTGGAGAACCCCCTTGTCCATCACCCCCAGTCCCACCAGGGGTGCTCAGAACCCCCCTGAGATGTGGAGAACCCCCTTGTCCATCACCCAAGTCCCTCCAGGGGTGCTCAGAACCCCCCTGAGATGTGGAGAACCCCCTTGTCCATCACCCCCAGTCCCACCAGGGGTGCTCAGAACCCCCCTGAGATGTGGAGAACCCCCTTGTCCATCACCCCCAGTCCCACCAGGGGTGCTCAGAACCCCCTGAGATGTTGAGGAACCTTCCATCCATCACCCCCAGTCCCACCAGGGGTGCTCAGAACCCCCCTGAGATGTGGAGAACCCCCTTGTCCATCACCCCCAGTCCCACCAGGAGTGCTCAGAACCCCCCTGAGATGTGGAGAACCCCCTTGTCCATCACCCCCAGTCCCACCAGGGGTGCTCAGAACCCTCTGAGATGTGGAGAACCCCCTTGTCCATCACCCCCAGTCCCACCAGGGGTGCTCAGAACCCCTTGAGATGTGGAGACCCCCCTTGTCCATCACCCCCAGTCCCACCAGGGGTGCTCAGAACCCCCCTGAGATGTGGAGAACCCCCTTGTCCATCACCCAAGTCCCACCAGGGGTGCTCAGAACCCCCCTGAGATGTTGAGGAACCTTCCATCCATCACCCCCAGTCCCACCAGGGGTGCTCAGAACCCCCATGAGATGTGGAGAACCCCCTTGTCCATCACCCCCAGTCCCACCAGGGGTGCTCAGAACCCCCCTGAGATGTGGAGAACCCCCTTGTCCATCACCCCCAGTCCCACCAGGGGTGCTCAGAACCCCCCTGAGATGTGGAGAACCCCCTTGTCCATCACCCCCAGTCCCACCAGGGGTGCTCAGAACCCCCCTGAGATGTGGAGAACCCCCTTGTCCATCACCCCCAGTCCCACCAGGGGTGATCAGAACCCCCCTGAGATGTGGAGAACCCCCTTGTCCATCACCCCCAGTCCCACCAAGGGTGCTCAGAACCCTCTGAGATGTTCAGGAACCTTCCATCCATCACCCCCAGTCCCACCAGGGGTGCTCAGAACCCCCTGAGATGTGGAGAACCCCCTTGTCCATCACCCCCAGTCCCACCAGGGGTGCTCAGAACCCCCCTGAGATGTGGAGAACCCCCTTGTCCATCACCCCAAGTCCCACCAGGGGTGCTCAGAACCCCCCGAGATGTGGAGGAACCTTCTTGTCCATCACCCAAGTCCCACCAGGGGTGCTCAGAACCCTCTGAGATGTTGAGGAACCTTCCATCCATCACCCCCAGTCCCACCTGGGGTGCTCAGAACCCCCCTGAGATGTGGTGGCCCCACCTGTAGATGGGCATGGCGATGTGCTCCATGAAGCTGATCTGCAGCTCGGGGATGTAGGCCTTCTCCCTGTCCATCATCTCCAGTGGCCGGTTGCCCATGGCCTTCTCCTGCAGAGAGGTCCATCCTGGTGGCCCTTTCCTCCTCCCACCACCTCCCCTCAGCCCAATCCCACACCTCGACCAGGTCCTCCCCTCTTGGCGTTGGCCAAGAGCGTTGGCCAAGAGTCTTGACCAAAAGTGTTGGCCAACAGCATTGACCAAGAGCTTTGACCAAGAGTGTTGATCAAGGGCGTTGACCAAGAGCGTTGACCAAGAGCGTTGGTCAAGAGCGTTGGCCAAGAGCGTTGGCCAAGAACGTTGGCCAAGAGTGTTGGTCAACAGTGTTGGCCAAGAGCATTGGCCAAGAGTCTTGACCAAAAGTGTTGGCCAACAGCATTGACCAAGAGCATTGACCTAGAGCGTTGATCAAGGGCGTTGACCAAGAGCGTTGGCCAAGAGTGTTGACCAAGAGCATTGACCAAGAGCATTGGCCAAGAGTGATTGTCAAGAGCATTGGCCAAGTGTCTTGACCAGGAGCGTTGGCCAAGAGTGTTGGTCAACAGTGTTGGCCAAGAGCATTGACCAAGAACGTTGGCCAAGAGCGTTGACCAAGAGCATTGACAAAGAGCATTGACCAAGAGCGTTGGTCAAGAACGTTGGCCAAGAGAGTTGACCAAGAGCATTGACCAAGTGTCTTGACCAGGAGTTTAGGCCAAGGGTCTTGACCAAGAGCGTTGGCCAAGAGCGTTGGTCAAGACGGTTGACCAAGAGTGTTGACCAAGAACAGTGGCCACGAACAGTGGCCAAGAGTGTTGGCCAAGAGCGTTGGCCAAGAGCATTGACCAAGAGCATTGGTCAAGAACGTTGGCCAAGGGCATTGGCCAAGAGTGTTGGCCAAGAGTGTTGGCCAAGGGCATTGGCCAAGAGTGTTGGCCAAGAGATTGGCCAAGAGTGTTGACCAAGAGCATTGGCCAAGCCCAACCCGTTGGATCAAGCCTTGAGGTCACCTACCAGGTCACCTTGGGAGAAGAACTCCTTGTAGATCAGCTCCTGTGGGGAGACAGAAGGAGCTGTGAGGACCATGGGGACCTCAGGGTGGCCCATGGGGACAATTGGGTGTTGGGGTGGTCCCTGTTGGGTGGTTCCATCATGGAGGAACCTCCTTCGTGGGCCACTGGGAGGACCATGGGGACCTCAGGGTGGTCCATGGAGATGATTGGGTGTTGGGGTGGTCCCTGTTGGGTGGTTCCTTCATGGAGGAACCTCCTTCATGGGCCAATGTGAGGACCATGGGGACCTCAGGGTGGTCCATGGGGACAATTGGGTGGTGGGGAGGTCCCTGTTGGGTGGTTCCTTCATGGAGGAACCTCCTTCGTGGGCCACTGGGAGGACCATGGGGACCTCAGGGTGGTCCATGGGGACAATTGGGTGTTGGGGTGGTCCTTCTTGGGTGGTTCCTTCATGGAGGAGCCTCCTCCATGGGCCACAAGGCCACTGGGAGGACCATGGGGACCTCAGGGTGGCCCATGGGGACAATTGGGTGGTGGGGTGGTCCCTGTTGGGTGGTTCCTTGGTGGAGGAACCTCCTTCATGGGCCAATGTGAGGACCATGGGGACCTCAGGGTGGTCCATGGGGACAATTGGGTGGTGGGGAGGTCCCTGTTGGGTGGTTCCTTGGTGGAGGAACCTCCTTCATGGGCCACTGGGAGGACCATGGGGACCTCAAGGTGGCCCATGGGGTTGATTGGGTGTTGGGGTGGTCCCTGTTGGGTGGTTCCTTTATGGAGGAACCTCCTTCATGGGCCACAAGGCCACTGGGAGGACCATGGGGACCTCAGGGTGGTCCATGGAGATGATTGGGTGTTGGGGTGGTCCCTGTTGGGTGGTTCCTTCATGGAGGAACCTCCTTCATGGGCCAATGTGAGGACCATGGGGACCTCAGGGTGGTCCATGGGGACAATTGGGTGGTGGGATGGTCCCTGTGGGTGGTTCCATCATGGAGGAACCTTCTCCGTGGGCCAATGTGAGGACCATGGGGACCTCAGGGTGGCCCATGGGGACAATTGGGTGGTGGGGAGGTCCCTGTTGGGTGGTTCCATCATGGAGGAACCTCCTTCATGGGCCAATGTGAGGACCATGGGGACCTCAGGGTGGTCCATGGGGACGATTGGGTGGTGGGGAGGTCCCTGTTGGGTGGTTCCTTGGTGGAGGCACCTCCTTCATGGGCCACTGGGAGGACCATGGGGACCTCAAGGTGGCCCATGGGGTTGATTGGGTGTTGGGGTGGTCCCTGTTGGGTGGTTCCTTTATGGAGGAACCTCCTTCATGGGCCACAAGGCCACTGGGAGGACCATGGGGACCTCAGGGTGGCCCATGGGGACAATTGGGTGGTGGGGAGGTCCCTGTTGGGTGGTTCCTTGGTGGAGGAACCTCCTCCGTGGGCCAATGTGAGGACCATGGGGACCTCAGGGTGGTCCATGGGGACGATTGGGTGTTGGGGAGGTCCCTGTGGGTGGTTCCATCATGGAGGAACCTCCTTCATGGGCCAATGTGAGGACCATGGGGACCTCAGGGTGGTCCATGGGGACAATTGGGTGTTGGGGAGGTCCCTGTGGGTGGTTCCTTCATGGAGGAACCTCCTTCGTTGGCCAATGTGTGGACCATGGGGACCTCAAGGTGGTCCATGGGGACGATTGGGTGTTGGGGAGGTCCCTGTTGGGTGGTTCCTTGGTGGAGGAACCTCCTTCATGGGCCAATGTGAGGACCATGGGGACCTCAGGGTGGTCCATGGGGACGATTGGGTGGTGGGGAGGTCCCTGTTGGGTGGTTACTTCATGGAGGAACCTCCATCATGGGCCACTGGGAGGACCATGGGGACCTCAGGGTGGTCCATGGGGACGATTGGGTGGTGGGGAGGTCCCTGTTGGGTGGTTCCTTCATGGAGGAACCTCCTTCATGGGCCAATGTGAGGACCATGGGGACCTCAAGGTGGTCCATGGGGACAATTGGGTGGTGGGGAGGTCCCTGTTGGGTGGTTCCATCATGGAGGAACCTCCTTCGTGGGCCAATGTGAGGACCATGGGGACCTCAGGGTGGTCCATGGGGACGATTGGGTGTTGGGGAGGTCCCTGTGGGTGGTTCCTTCATGGAGGAACCTCCTCTGTGGGCCAATGTGAGGACCATGGGGACCTCAGGGTGGTCCATGGGGTTGATTGGGTGGTGGGGAGGTCCCTGTGGGTGGTTCCTTCATGGAGGAACCTCCTTCGTGGGCCAATGTGAGGACCATGGGGACCTCAGGGTGGTCCATGGGGACGATTGGGTGGTGGGGAGGTCCCTGTTGGGTGGTTCCTTCATGGAGGAACCTCCTTTGTGGGCCACGAGGCCACTGGGAGGACAATGGGGACCTCAGGGTGGTCCATGGGGACAATTGGGTGGTGGGGAGGTCCCTGTGGGTGGTTCCATCATGGAGGAACCTCCTTCGTGGGCCACTGGGAGGACCATGGGGACCTCAGGGTGGTCCATGGGGACGATTGGGTGGTGGGGAGGTCCTTGTTGGGTGGTTCCTTCATGGAGGAACCTCCTTCATGGGCCAATGTGAGGACCATGGGGACCTCAGGGTGGTCCATGGGGATGATTGGGTGGTGGGGAGGTCCCTGTTGGGTGGTTCCTTCATGGAGGAACCTCCTTCGTGGGCCACTGGGAGGACCATGAGGACCTCAGGGTGGTCCATGGGGTTGATTGGGTGGTGGGGAGGTCCCTGTTGGGTGGTTCCTTGGTGGAGGAACCTCCTTCGTGGGCCACTGGGAGGACCATGGGGACCTCAGGGTGGTCCATGGGGATGATTGGGTGGTGGGGAGGTCCCTGTTGGGTGGTTCCATCATGGAGGAACCTCCTTCATGGGCCAATGTGAGGACCATGGGGACCTCAGGGTGGTCCATGGGGACAATTGGGTGGTGGGGAGGTCCCTGTTGGGTGGTTCCATCATGGAGGAACCTCCTTCATGGGCCAATGTGAGGACCATGGGGACCTCAGGGTGGTCCATGGGGACGATTGGGTGGTGGGGAGGTCCCTGTTGGGTGGTTCCTTGGTGGAGGCACCTCCTTCATGGGCCACTGGGAGGACCATGGGGACCTCAAGGTGGCCCATGGGGTTGATTGGGTGTTGGGGTGGTCCCTGTTGGGTGGTTCCTTTATGGAGGAACCTCCTTCATGGGCCACAAGGCCACTGGGAGGACCATGGGGACCTCAGGGTGGTCCATGGAGATGATTGGGTGTTGGGGTGGTCCCTGTTGGGTGGTTCCTTCATGGAGGAACCTCCTCCGTGGGCCAATGTGAGGACCATGGGGACTTCAAGGGTGGTCCATGGGGACAATTGGGTGGTGGGGTGGTCCCTGTGGGTGGTTCCTTCATGGAGGAACCTCCTTCGTGGGCCACTGGGAGGACCATGGGGACCTCAGGGTGGTCCATGGGGACAATTGGGTGGTGGGATGGTCCCTGTGGGTGGTTCCATCATGGAGGAACCTCCTTCGTGGGCCAATGTGAGGACCATGGGGACCTCAGGGTGGTCCATGGGGACAATTGGGTGGTGGGGTGGTCCCTGTTGGGTGGTTCCTTGGTGGAGGAACCTCCTTCGTGGGCCACTGGGAGGACCATGGGGACCTCAGGGTGGTCCATGGGGACGATTGGGTGGTGGGGTGGTCCCTGTTGGGTGGTTCCATCATGGAGGAACCTCCTTCGTGGGCCAATGTGAGGACCATGGGGACCTCAGGGTGGTCCATGGGGTTGATTGGGTGTTGGGGAGGTCCCTATGGGTGGTTCCTTGGTGGAGGAACCTCCTTCGTGGGCCAATGTGAGGACCATGGGGACCTCAGGGTGGTCCATGGGGACGATTGGGTGTTGGGGAGGTCCCTGTGGGTGGTTCCTTCATGGAGGAACCTCCTTCATGGGCCACAAGGCCACTGGGAGGACCATGGGGACCTCAGGGTGGTCCATGGGGACAATTGGGTGGTGGGGAGGTCCCGTTGGGTGGTTCCATCATGGAGGAACCTCCTTCGTGGGCCACTGGGAGGACCATGGGGACCTCAGGGTGGTCCATGGGGACAATTGGGTGGTGGGGAGGTCCCTGTTGGGTGGTTCCTTCATGGAGGAACCTCCTTCGTGGGCCAATGTGAGGACCATGGGGACCTCAGGGTGGTCCATGGGGACAATTGGGTGGTGGGGTGGTCCCTGTGGGTGGTTCCTTCATGGAGGAACCTCCTCTGTGGGCCAATGTGAGGACCATGGGGACCTCAAGGTGGTCCATGGGGACAATTGGGTGTTGGGGTGGTCCCTGTGGGTGGTTCCTTCATGGAGGAACCTCCTCTGTGGGCCAATGTGAGGACCATGGGGACCTCAGGGTGGTCCATGGGGACAATTGGGTGGTGGGGAGGTCCCTGTTGGGTGGTTCCTTCATGGAGGAACCTCCTTCGTGGGCCAATGTGAGGACCATGGGGACCTCAGGGTGGTCCATGGGGATGATTGGGTGTTGGGGAGGTTCCTGTTGGGTGGTTCCTTCATGGAGGAACCTCCTTCGTGGGCCACGAGGCCTCTGTGAGGACCACAGGGAACCTGAAGGAGGTCCATGGGGACGTGTGGGTGGCCCAAGGGGTGGTGGGATGGCCAAGGCCAGGTGGTGGCCCTCACCGCGATCTTCCTGGTGGTCTTCCAGCCCTTGGTCTGGTCGGAGAGGTCGCAGGAGGTCATGAGGAGGCAGAGCAGGAGGCTGTGGTGCTGCTTGTTCTTGGGGTCGTAGCCCACTGTGGGGTGGGGTGGGGTCAGGAAGGACCTCCAAAGACCCCACCACCACCACCACCACCACCACCAGGGCTTTGGGGTCAACCAAGACCTCCCAGTGTCACCTCCCCAGCCTTGGTGGGGATGGGTTCCCACCACAACCCAACCCCCTGCTCCATGGGTGTCACCTTCTGCCATCTTCTGGAGGTCCTTGAAGATGCGGAGGTGGTGGGCAAGGTCGGTGGCCAAGATGATGTCCCTCATGAGGTCCAACATGCGCTGGTAGTCCTGGAGGAGAAGGTAAGGGCTGTGGTCACCACCGGCAGGACCACGAGCCCGGGTGGGCCCTGCAGCACGAGGGACACGGGCAAGGACCGTGGGGTGGGGTGGGTTGGAAGGGACCTCAAAGGTCATGGAACCATGGGATGGGTTGGGTTGGAAGGGACCTCAAAGGTCATGGGATCATGGGTTGGGTTGGAAGGATCTCAAAGCTCATGGGACCATGGAATGGGTTGGAAGAGACCTCAAAGGTGATGGAACCATGGGATGGGTTGGGTTGGAAGAGACCTCAAAGGTCATGGGACCATGGGATGGGTTGGAAGAGACCTCAAAGGTGATGGAACCATGGGATGGGTTGGGTTGGAAGGGACCTCAAAGGTCATGGGATCATGGAAAGGGTTGGGTTGGAAGGGACCTCAAAGACCATGGAACCATGGGAAGGGTTGGGTTGGAAGAGACCTCAAGGGTGATGGAACCATGGGTTGGGTTGGAAGGGACCTCAAAGGTCATGGGGTCATGGGTTGGGTTGGAAGAGACCTCAAAGCTCATGGGACCATGGAATGGGTTGGAAGGGACCTCAAAGGTCGTGGAACCATGGGATGGGTTGGAAGGGACCTCAAAGGTCATGGAACCTTGGGATGGGTTGGGTTGGAAGGGACCTCAAAGGTCATGGGATCATGGAAAGGGTTGGGTTGGAAGGATCTCAAAGCTCATGGGACCATGGAATGGGTTGGAAGGGACCTCAAAGGTCATGGAACCATGGGATGGGTTGGGTTGGAAGGGACCTCAAAGGTCATGGGGTCATGGGTTGGAAGGGACCTCAAAGGTCATGAGACCATGGAAAGGGTTGGAAGAGACCTCAAAGGTCATGGGATCATGGAAAGGGTTGGGTTGGAAGGGACCTCAAAGGTGATGGAACCATGGGATGGGTTGGTTTGGAAGGGGCCTCAAAGGTGATGGGATGGGTTGGGTTGGAAGGATCTCAAAGCTCATGGGACCATGGAATGGGTTGGAAGGACCTCAAAGGTCATGGGATGGGTTGGGTTGGAAGGGACCTCAAAGGTGATGGAACCATGGGAAGGGTTGGGTTGGAAGAGACCTCAAGGGTGATGGAACCATGGGTTGGGTTGGGTTGGAAGGGACCTCAAAGGTCATGGGACCATGGAAAGGGTTGGAAGAGAACTCAAAGGTCATGGGATCATGGGATGGGTTGGGTTGGAAGAGAACTCGAAGGTCATGGAAAGGGTTGGGTTGGGAGGGCCTTCAAAGGTCATGGGATGGGTTGGGTTGGAAGAGAACCCAAAGGTCATGGGATGGGTTGGAAGGGAACTCAAAGGTCATGGGATCATGGAAAGGGTTGGGTTGGAAGGGACCTCAAAGGTCATGGAACCATGGGATGGGTTGGAAGAGAACTCAAAGGTCATGGGATCATGGGATGGGTTGGGTTGGAAGGGACCTCAAAGACCATGGAACCATGGGATGGGTTGGGTTGGAAGGGACCTCAAAGGTCATGGGGTCATGGATTGGGTTGGAAGGATCTCAAAGCTCATGGGACCATGGAATGGGTTGGAAGGGACCTCAAAGGTCATGGGACCATGAGAAGGGTTGGGTTGGAAGGGACCTCAAAGGTCATGGGATCATGGAAAGGGTTGGGTTGGAAGGGACCTCAAAGGTCATGGGATCATGGGTTGGGTTGGTTTGGAAGGACCTCAAAGGTGATGGGATGGGTTGGGTTGGGTTGGGTTGGAAGGATCTCAAAGCTCATGGGACCATGGAATGGGTTGGAAGGGACCTCAAAGGTCATGGGATCATGGAAAGGGTTGGGTTGGAAGGGGCCTCAAAGGGTTGGGTTGGAAGGGGCCTCAAAGGTGATGGGATGGGTTGGGTTGGGTTGGAAGGATCTCAAAGCTCATGGGACCATGGGATGGGTTGGAAGGGACCTCAAAACCAACCCAGATCCAACCACCTGGTAGGTGGAGCAGCCCTTGGAACCTTGGGATGGGTTGGGTCACAAGAGACCTCCAAACCATCCAGTTCCACCTCCCACCAGGTCAGGGGTCTCCAAACCCCACCCAACCTGGCCTTGGACACCTCCAAGGTTGGGACATTGACTTCTCCAGGCTTCCTGCTCCAGTGGGACCTTCCCTGGAGGCCCTTTCCGTGCCGGAAAGCTGCTCTGATGTCTCCATGGAGCCACCAGGAGGTTGGTTGAGGAGCTGGAGGTCTTGGAGGGGTTGGATCTCAGCCCAGGTGGGGTGGTGGGATGGGGAGGACCAAGGGGAGGAGCTCACCTTGCGCGAGAAGTGGTCGAAGATGTTGCAGCCTTGGCTGTTGAGGATGGCGATGGCCTGGGCAAAGTGGTGCCTCTGCAGGAGAAGATGGAGCCGAGGCCACCAGGGGAGGGGTTGGGTTGGGTTGGGTTGAGGTGGATTGGGTTGCGTTGGGTTGAGTTGGGTTGGGTTGAGTTGGGCTTGGGTTGGGGTTGGGTTGGGTTGAGTTGGGTTGGGTTGGGTTGGGTTGAGTTGGGCTTGGGTTGGGGTTGGGTTGTGTTGAGTTGAGTTGGGTTGAGTTGAGTTGAGTTGAATTGAGTTGGGTTGAGTTGGGTTGAGTTGAGTTGGGTTGGGTAGAGTTGGGTTGAGTTGGGTTGAATTGAGTTGGGTTGAGTTGGGTTGAGTTGGGTTGGGTTGAGTTGGGGTTGAGTTGGGGTTGGGTTGGGGTTGGGTTGGGTTGCGTTGGGTTGAGTTGAGTTGGGTTGGGTTGAGTTGAGTTGGGGTTGAGTTGGGCTTGGGTTGAGTTGGGGTTGGGTTCGGTTGGGTTGAGTTGGATTGGGTTGAGTTGGGCTTGGGTTGGGGTTGGGTTGGGTTGAGTTGGGTTGGGTTAAGTTGGGGTTGGGTTGGAGTTGGGTTGGGTTGGGTTGGGTTGAGTTGGGTTGGGTTGGGTTGGGTTGGGTTGAGTTGGGCTTGGGTTGGGGTTGGGTTGGGTTGAGTTGGGTTGGGTTAAGTTGGGGTTGGGTTGGAGTTGGGTTGGGTTGGGTTGGGTTGGGTTGGGTTGAGTTGGGTTGGGTTGAGTTGGGCTTGGGTTGGGTTGGGTTGGGTTGAGTTGGGGTTGGGTTGGGTTGGGTTGAGTTGGGGTTGGGTTGGGTTGGGTTGGGTTGAGTTGGGGTTGGGTTGGGTTGGGTTGAGTTGGGGTTGGGTTGGGTTGAGTTGAGTTGGGTTGAGTTGGGTTGAGTTGGGTTGGGTTGGGTTGGGTTGGGTTGAGTTGGGGTTGGGTTGGGTTGGGTTGAGTTGGGGTTGGGTTGGGTTGAGTTGAGTTGGGTTGAGTTGGGTTGAGTTGGGTTGGGTGAGCTGGGTTGGGTTGTGTTGGGTTGAGTTAAGTTAAGTTGAGTTGGGGTTGGGTTGGGGTTGGGTTGGCTTGAGTTGAGTTGGGTTGAGTTGGGTTAAGTTGAGGTTCAGTGGGGTTGGGTTGAGTTGGGTTGAGTTGGGTTGGGTGAGTTGGGGTTGGGTTGGGGTTGGGTTGTGTTGAGTTGAGTTGGGTTGAGTTGGGTTGAGTTGAGTTGAGTTGAGTTGAGTTGAGTTGAGTTGGGTTGAGTTGGGTTGAGTTGAGTTGGGTTGGGTAGAGTTGGGTTGAGTTGGGTTGAATTGAGTTGGGTTGAGTTGGGTTGAGTTGGGTTGAGTTGAGTTGGGTTGGGTAGAGTTGGGTTGAGTTGGGTTGAATTGAGTTGGGTTGAGTTGGGTTGAGTTGGGTTGGGTTGAGTTGGGGTTGGGTTGGGGTTGGGTTGAGTTGGGGTTGGGTTGGGGTTGGGTTGGGTTGCGTTGGGTTGAGTTGAGTTGGGTTGGGTTGAGTTGGGGTTGGGTTGGGTTGGGTTGAGTTGGGGTTGGGTTGGGGTTGGGTTGAGTTGGGGTTGGGTTGGGGTTGGGTTGGGTTGGATTGAGTTGGGTTGAGTTGGCTTGAGTTGGGTTGAGTTGGGTGTGTTGGGGTTGGGTTGGGTGGGATGGGGTTGGTTTGGTTTGGGTTGAGTTGAGTTAAGTTGGGTTGAGTTGAGTTGGGTTGAGTTGGGGTTGGGTTGGGTTGAGTTGGGTGGGTTTGGGTTGTCTTGGGTGAGTTGAATTGGGCTGGGTTGAGTTGATTTCAGTTGGGTTGAGTTGGGTCGGGTTGGGGTTGGGTGGGGTTGGGTTGGACATCGAATGGGGCCTGGGCAACCCCAGAGAAAGGACGTGAGGAGAGGTTCTGGAGAAGGTCCTACCTCCATGACAGAGCCCTCAGAGCTGTAGAGAGCGGCCAGGACCGATTTCTGAGGGGTGGAGGGGTTGGAATGAGAAATGTCCTCTCCAGCTCCATCTGAACCCATCTCCATCTCCATCTCCATCTCCACCTCCATCTCCATCTCCATCCCCATCCCCATCTCCATCTCCATCTCCATCCCCATCCCCATCCCCATCCCCATCTCCATCTCCATCTCCATCCCCATCTCCATCTCCATCCCCATCCCCATCCCCATCCCCATCCCCATCCCATCCCCATCCCCATCCCCATCCCCATCCCCATCCCCATCTCCATCCCCATCCCCATCTCCATCCCCATCCCCATCCCCATCCCCATCCCCATCCCCATCTCCATCTCCATCCCCATCCCCATCTCCATCTCCATCCCCATCCCCATCCCCATCCCCATCCCCATCTCCATCCCCATCCCCATCCCCATCCCCATCCCCATCCCCATCCCCATCCCCATCCCCATCTCCATCCCCATCCCCATCTCCATCTCCATCCCCATCTCCATCCCCATCCCCATCTCCATCTCCATCTCCATCTCCATCCCCATCCCCATCTCCATCCCCATCCCCATCCCCATCCCCATCCCCATCCCCATCCCCATCTCCATCCCCATCTCCATCTCCATCTCCATCCCCATCCCCATCCCCATCTCCATCTCCATCCCCATCCCCATCCCCATCTCCATCTCCATCCCCATCCCCATCCCCATCTCCATCCCCATCTCCATCCCCATCTCCATCCCCATCCCCATCCCCATCCCCATCCCCATCCCCATCTCCATCCCCATCCCCATCTCCATCCCCATCCCCATCTCCATCTCCATCCCCATCTCCATCCCCATCCCCATCTCCATCTCCATCCCCATCCCCATCTCCATCTCCATCTCCATCCCCATCCCCATCTCCATCTCCATCTCCATCCCCATCTCCATCTCCATCTCCATCCCCATCCCCATCCCCATCTCCTTCCCCACCCCATTCTCCACAGGTCTCACCGAGGCCACCTGGAAGGAGTTGTTGGTGCCCCTGTGGTCCAGGTCGTGGCACATGCAGGAGATGAAGAGGGCGAAGATCTCGATGTCTCTGGGAAGGGGGAGCAGAAGGATGGAGATCGAGGGCAGAGAAGGACCCCCGAGTGTCCCACCTGGGCCAGGGGGTGGGACGGGACATCTGCAGCCCCACCAGATGGAGGTGGAGATGGGGATGGGGATGGGGATGGGGATGGGGATGGGGATGGAGATGGAGATGGGGATGGGGATGGGGATGGAGATGGGGATGGGGATGGAGATGGGGATGGAGATGGAGATGGGGATGGGGATGGGGATGGGGATGGGGATGGAGATGGAGATGGAGATGGAGATGGAGATGGGGATGGGGATGGGGATGGGGATGGGGATGGAGATGGAGATGGAGATGGAGATGGAGATGGGGATGGAGATGGGGATGGAGATGGGGATGGGGATGGGGATGGGGATGGGGATGGGGATGGGGATGGGGATGGGGATGGGGATGGAGATGGGGATGGGGATGGAGATGGGGATGGGGATGGGGATGGGGATGGGGATGGGGATGGGGATGGAGATGGGGATGGGGATGGAGATGGGGATGGAGATGGGGATGGGGATGGAGATGGGGATGGAGATGGAGATGGAGATGGAGATGGGGATGGGGATGGGGATGGGGATGGAGATGGGGATGGGGATGGGGATGGAGATGGGGATGGAGATGGAGATGGAGATGGAGATGGAGATGGGGATGGAGATGGGGATGGAGATGGGGATGGAGATGGGGATGGAGATGGGGATGGGGATGGAGATGGGGATGGAGATGGAGATGGAGATGGAGATGGAGATGGGGATGGGGATGGGGATGGGGATGGAGATGGGGATGGAGATGGAGATGGGGATGGGGATGGGGATGGGGATGGGGATGGGGATGGAGATGGGGATGGAGATGGAGATGGGGATGGGGATGGAGATGGGGATGGAGATGGGGATGGAGATGGAGATGGAGATGGAGATGGGGATGGAGATGGGGATGGAGATGGAGATGGAGATGGAGATGGGGATGGAGATGGGGATGGAGATGGGGATGGAGATGGAGATGGAGATGGGGATGGAGATGGAGATGGAGATGGAGATGGGGATGGAGATGGGATGGAGATGGGGATGGGGATGGAGATGGAGATGGAGATGGAGATGGGGATGGGGATGGGGATGGGGATGGAGATGGGGATGGGGATGGAGATGGGGATGGAGATGGGGATGGGGATGGGGATGGAGATGGGGATGGGGATGGAGATGGAGATGGAGATGGGGATGGGGATGGAGATGGAGATGGGGATGGGGATGGGGATGGGGATGGAGATGGGGATGGAGATGGGGATGGAGATGGAGATGGGGATGGGGATGGAGATGGGGATGGGGATGGAGATGGGGATGGAGATGGGGATGGGGATGGGGATGGGGATGGGGATGGGGATGGGGATGGAGATGGAGGTGGGGATGGGGATGAAGATGGAGATGGAGATGGGGATGGAGATGGAGATGGAGATGGGGATGGGGATAGAGATGGAGGTGGAGATGGAGGTGGGGCTGGGGTGGGTGGTGCTCACTCCAGGTAGTTGGGCAGCTCCAGGTTCTTGTAGAGCAGGTAGCAGAAGTGGGAGACGGAGAAGGCGTGCATCCAGTTGTGGTACGGGGGGTCCCGGTAGCCCTTCTTCACCATCAGGCAGAACCTGGGGACACCAGGTGGGACCAGGACACCCAGAGGGGTTGGTTGGACGGGGTCCTGAGGAACCTGCTCTGCTGGGAGGTCTCCTTGCCCATGGATGGCCTTGGAGGCCCCTTTCAACCCAACCCATTCCATGGCTCCATGATCTTTGAGGTCCTTCCAACCCAACCCATCTCATGATCTTTGAGGTCTCTTCCAACCCAACCCATCCCATGGCTTCATGACCTTTGAGGTCCTTCCAACCCAACCCAGCCCATGACCTTTGAGTCCCCTTCCAACCCGACCCATTCCATGATCCCAAGGGTTGACCAAAGGTACCAGGGTGGGTGGAACTGGATGATCTTCAAGACCTCCCCCAACCCAACCCATTCCATTATTCCAAGGGTTGACCAAAGGCACCAGGATGGGTGGAATTGGATGATCTTCAACATCTCTTCCAACTCAACCCATTCCCTGATTCCAAGGGTTGGCCAAGACACCAGGGTGGGTGGAACCAGATGACCTTCAAGACCTCTTCCAACCCAACCCAACCCAAGCCAAGCCAACCCCAACCCAACCCAAGCCAAGCCAACCCAACTCACCCAACCCAACCCAACCCATCCCAACCCAAGCCAAGGCAACTCAACCCAACCCAACCCAACCCAACCCAACCCAACCCAAGCCAACCCAACCCAAGCCAACCCAACCCAACCCAACCCAACCCAACCCAACCCAACCCAACCCAACACAACCCAACACAACCCAACACAACCCAACCCAACACAACACAACACAACACAACCCAACCCAACCCAACCCATTCCTGGATTCCAAGTGTTGGCCAAGACACCAGGGTGAGTGTAACTGGATGATCTTCAAGACCTCTTCCAACCCAACCCAACCTGATCCAACCCAACCCAACCTAACCCATCCCAACCCATCCCAAGCCAACCCAAGCCAAGCCAAGCCAACTCAACCCAACCCATTCCTTGATTCCAAGTGTTGGCCAAGACACCAGGGTGGGTGGAACTGGATGATCTTCAAGACCTCTTCCAACCCAACCCAACCTGATCCAACCCAACCCAACCCAACCCAACCTGATCCAACCCAACCCAACCTAACCCAGCCCAACCCAAGCCAACTCAACTCACCCAACCCAACCCAAGCCAACCCAAGCCAACCCAACTCAGCCCAACCCAACCCATTCCCTGATTCGAAGGGTTGGCCAAGACTCCAGGATCGGTGGAACTGGATGATCTTCAAGACCTCTTCCAACCCAACCCAACCTGATCCAATCCAACCCAACCAACCCAACCCATCCCAAGCCAAGCCAAGCCAAGCCAAGCCAAGCCAACTCAACCCAACCCAACCCAACTCAACCCAACCCAACCCAACCCAACCCAACCCAACCCAACCCATTCCTTGATTCCAAGTGTTGGCCAAGACACCAGGGTGAGTGGAACTGGATGATCTTCAAGACCTCTTCCAACCCAACCCAACCCAACCCAACCCAACCAACCCAACCCATCCCAAGCCAACCCAAGCCAACCCAAGCCAAGCCAACTCAATCCAACCCAACCCATTCCTTGATTCCAAGTGTTGGCCAAGACACCAGGGTGGGTGGAACTGGATGATCTTCAAGACTTCTTCCAACCCAACCCAACCTGATCCAACCCAACCCATCCCAAGCCAAGCCAACCCAACTCAACCCAACCCAGCACAACCCAACCCATTCCTTGATTCCAAGGATTGGCCAAGACACCAGGATGGGTGGAATTGGATGATCTTCAAGATCTCTTCCAACCCAACCCAACCCAATCCAATCCAACCCAACCCAACCCAACCTGATCCAACCCAACCTAACCCAGCCCAACCCAAGCCAACTCAACTCACCCAACCCAACCAACCCAACCCAACCCAACCCATTCCTTGATTCCAAGTGTTGGCCAAGACACCAGGGTGGGTGGAACTGGATGATCTTCAAGACTTCTTCCAACCCAACCCAACCAACCCAACCCATCCCAACCCAAGCCAAGCCAACCCAAGCGAACCCAACTCAGCCCAACCCAACCCATTCCCTGATTCGAAGGGTTGGCCAAGACTCCAGGATGGGGGGAATTGGATGATCTTCAAGACCTCTTCCAACCCAACCCAACCCAACCTGATCCAACCCAACCCAACCTAACCCAGCCCAACCCAAGCCAACTCAACTCACACAACCCAACCCAACCCATCCCAACCCAACCAACCCAACCCAACCCATCCCAACCCAACCCAACCAACCCAACCCAACCCATCCCAACCCAACCCAACCCAACCCAACCCAACCCAACCCAACCCAACCCATTCCTTGATTCCAAGTGTTGGCCAAGACACCAGGGTGGGTGGAACTGGATGATCTTCAAGACTTCTTCCAACCCAACCCAACCCCACCCAACCCCACCTCCAAACCCTCTTCCACCCCAACCCCTTCCCTGGATTCCACCTTTCGCCCCACCAGGAGCACCCAGAGGTCCCCGGGGTGGGCACGGTGGGGGTAAGGGGGGACGGGACACGGGGGCTGAGGCCCCACCTGGTGAGCGTCTGCCGGTCCATCTTGTAGGTGTTGATGAAGTTCATGTCCTGCAGCATGCTGAGGATGGCCTGAGGAGAAGACAGGAGGTGACCACGGTGACCAACCAACCCCCCCCCCCCCTTGTTGCCACCCTTTGGGTGGGCAAAGAGACATCCAGAGGGGCTTCCAAACCCCCCCCCCCCCGCCACCTGGAGCTGGAGGGTGGACAGGGAGGGGGTGGTGGCCTTTGAGGACCACCCGGGGAGGTCCTCACCATGGAGGTGTCGTCCTCGGGCAGCGAGCGGGGGGTGTAGGTGAAGCTGGCGAAGTTGGGGTCGATGGCGGCCACGGGTTGGATGCCCTCGCTCAGGAGCTTCGTGTACTCCTCGTCCGACACCTACGGGAGCCGCCGTCACCCGGTGCCACCAGGAGCCACCCTGAGCCACCACCTGCCACCCGGTGCCACCAGGACCCAGCCGGTACCACCAGGAGCCACCCTGAGCCACCACCAGCCACCCGGTGCCACCAGGACCCAGCCGGTGCCACAAAGACCCACCTGGTGCCACCAGGAGCCACCCTGAGCCACCACCTGCCACCCGGTGCCACCAGGACCCAGCCGGTACCACCAAGACCCAACCAGTGCCACCAAGACCCACCTGGTGCCACCAGGAGCCACCCTGAGCCACCACCACCCACCCAGTGCCACCAGGACCCACCCTGAGCCACCACCAGCCACCCGGTGCCACCAGGACCCAGCAGGTACCACCAAGACCCAACCAGTGCCACCAAGACCCACCTGGAGCCACCAGGAGCCACCCTGAGCCACCACCTGCCACCCGGTGCCACCAGGACCCAGCTGGTGCCACCAGGACCCAGCTGGTGCCACAAAGACCCACCTGGTGCCACCAGGAGCCACCCTGAGCCACCAGGAGCCACCCTGAGCCACGAGGACACACCTGGTGCCACCAGGAGCCACCCTGAGCTACCAGGAGCCACCCTGAGCCACGAGGACACACCTGGTGCCACCAGGACCCACCTGGTACCACCAGGACCCTTCCGGTGCCACCAGGACCCACCCTGAGCCACCAGGACTCACCCTGTGCCACCAGGACCCAACCAGTGCCACCAGGACCCTTCCGGTGCCACCAGGACCCACCCTGTGCCACCAGGACCCACCCGGTGCCACCAGGACCCACCCTGAGCCAGCAGGACCCATCTGGTGCCACCACCACCCATCGAGTGCCACCAGGACCCATTCGGTGCCACCACCCCCCACCCGGTGCCACCACCCCCCACCCGGTGCCACCACCTCGCACCTGGAGCCACCAGGACCCACCCTGAGCCACCACCACCCATCCAGAGCCACCAGGACCCACCCGGTGCCACCAGGACCCACCCTGAGCCACCACCACCCATCCAGAGCCACCAGGACCCACCCTGAGCCACCACCACCCATCCAGTGCCACCAGGACCCACCTGGAGCCACCAGGACCCAGCCGGTCGCACCAGGACCCATTTGGTGCCAACAGTACCTACCTGGTGCCACCACCTACCTGGTGTCATCACCACCCACCCAGTGCCACAAGGACCCACCCTGAGCCACCACCAGCCACCCGGTGCCACCAGGACCCAGCCGGTGCCACCAAGACCCAACCAGTGCCACCAAGACCCACCTGGTGCCACCAGGAGCCACCCTGAGCCACCACCAGCCACCCGGTGCCACCAGGACCCAGCCGGTGCCACCAGGACCCAGCCGGTGCCACAAAGACCCACCTGGTGCCACCCGGAGCCACCCTGAGCCACCAGGACCCACCCTGAGCCACGAGGACCCAGCCAGTGCCACCAGGACCCACCCTGAGCTACCAGGACCCACCCTGAGCCACCAGGACTCACCCTATGCCACCAGGAACCAACCAGTGCCACCAGGACCCACCCTGAGCCACCACCAGCCACCTGGTGCCACCAGGACCCACCCGGTGCCACCAGGACCCACCCTGAGCCACCACCACCCATCCAGTGCCACCAAGACCCACCTGGTGCCACCAGGAGCCACCCTGAGCCACCAGGAGCCACCCTGAGCCACGAGGACCCACCTGGTGCCACCAGGAGCCACCCTGAGCTACCAGGACCCACCCTGAGCCACGAGGACACACCTGGTGCCACCAGGACCCACCTGGTACCACCAGGACCCTTCCGGTGCCACCAGGACCCACCCTGAGCCACCAGGACTCACCCTGTGCTACCAGGACCCAACCAGTGCCACCAGGACCCTTCCGGTGCCACCAGGACCCACCCTGTGCCATCAGGACCCACCCGGTGCCACCAGGACCCACCTGGTGCCACCCGGACCCTTCCGGTGCCACCAGGACCCACTCTGACCCACCAGGACCCACCCTGTGCCACCAGGACCCAGCCAGTCACACCAGGACCCACTTGGTGTCACCAGGACTTACCTGGTACCACCACCTACCTGGTGTCATCACCGCCCACCCAGTGCCACCAGGACCCAGCCGGTGCCACCAGGACCCACCCTGAGCCACCACCACCCACCCTGAGCCAGCAGGACCCATCTGGTGCCACCACCACCCATCGAGTGCCACCAGGACCCATTTGGTGCCACCATGAGCAACCCGGTGCCACCACCACCCACCCGGTGCCACCAGGACCCACCTGGAGCCACCAGGACCCAGCCGGTCGCACCAGGACCCATTTGGTGCCAACAGTACCTACCTGGTGTCACCACCTACCTGGTGTCATCACCACCCACCCAGTGCCACAAGGACCCACCCTGAGCCACCACCAGCCACCCGGTGCCACCAGGACCCAGCCGGTGCCACCAAGACCCAACCAGTGCCACCAAGACCCACCTGGTGCCACCAGGAGCCACCCTGAGCCACGAGGACACACCCGGTGCCACCAGGAGCCACCCTGAGCTACCAGGACCCACCCTGAGCCACGAGGACACACCCGGTGCCACCAGGACCCACCTGGTACCACCAGGACCCTTCCGGTGCCACCAGGACCCACCCTGAGCCACCATGACCCACCTGGTCCCACCACCACCCAAGCAGTGCCACCAGGACCCACCCTGAGCCACCACCACCCACCCTGAGCCAGCAGGACCCATCTGGTGCCACCACCACCCATCGAGTGCCACCAGGACCCATTCGGTGCCACCATGAGCAACCCGGTGCCACCACCCCCCACCTGGTGCCACCACCACCCACCCGGTGCCACCAGAACCCACCCTGAGCCACCACCACCCATCCAGAGCCACCAGGACCCACCTGGAGCCACCAGGACCCACCCGGTGCCACCAGGACCCACCCTGAGCCACCACCACCCATCCAGAGCCACCAGGACCCACCTGGAGCCACCAGGACCCACCCGGTGCCACCAGGACCCACCCTGAGCCACCACCACCCACCCTGAGACACCAGGAACCACCTGGAGCCACCAGGAGCCACCCTGTGCCACCACCACCCACCCTGAGACACCAGGAACCACCTGGAGCCACCAGGACCCACCCTGAGCCACCACCACCCACCCTGAGACACCAGGACCCACCCGGTGCCACCAGGACCCACCCTGTGCCACCACCACCCACCCTGAGACACCAGGAACCACTTGGTGCCACCAGGAGCCACCCTGTGCCACCACCACCCATTCAGTGCCACCAGGACCCAGCCGGTGGCACCAGGACCCACCTGATGCCACCACCACCCACCCAGTGCCACCAGGACCCATTCGGTGCCATCAGGACCCACCTGGTGCCACCACCTACCTGGTGTCATCACCACCCACTCTGTGCTACCAGGACCCACCTGGTGCCAGCAGGAGCCACCACCACCCACCCGGTGCCACCAGGACCCACCCTGAGCCACCACCACCCATCCAGTGCCACCAGGACCCACCTGGAGCCACCAGGACCCACCCGGTGCCACCAGAACCCAGCCTGAGCCACCACCACCCATCCAGTGCCACCAGGACCCACCTGGTGCCACCAGGACCCACCCTGAGCCACCAGGACCCACCCTGAGCCACCACCACCCATCCAGTGCCACCAGGCCCATTTGGTGCCATCAGGACCCACCTGGTGCCACCACCTACCTGGTGCCACCACCACCCACCCAGTGCCACCAGGACCCACCCTGAGACACCAGGACCTACCTGGTGCCACCAGGACCCATCCTGAGCCACCAGGAACCACCTGGTGTCACCACCCACCCGGTGCCACCATCACCCACTTGGTGTCAACACCCACCCGGTGCCACCAGACCCACCTGGTGCCACCACCACCCACCTGGAGCTTTGAGGCCTCACCCAATGCCACCAGGACCCACCTGGTGCCATCACCTCTGACCTGGTGCCAACACCACCCACCTGGTGCCACCAGGACCCACCAGGTGCCACCACCCCCTTGGTGTCACCACCACCCACCTGGTGCTTTGAGGACTCACCCAATGCCACCAGGACCCACCTGGTGCCACCACCACCCACCCTGTGCCAACACCACCCACCCTGGTGTCACCACCACCCACCTGATGCCAACACCACCCACCTGGTGCCACCAGGACCCACCTGGTACCACAACCCACCTGGTGCTTTGAGGACTCAACCAACGCCACCAGGACCCACCTGGTGCCACCACCACCCACCAGGTGCCACCGTCACCCACCCGATGCCCTCAGCAGGTGGGGGGGGGGGGGGTTCCTGGCTGGTGGCCCCGCCCCTGCCCAGGTGTGCCCTCACCTTCATGTGGTACATCATCATCTCGTTGGCCAGGTGGCTCCGGTACTGGGCCTCGTTCACCTTCTTGTAGAGCAGGGACTGGGGCAGAAGGGGACATTGGAGGTGGAAGAGTCACCAAGGACCCCAGAACCTCCAGCCCACCATGACTGGTCTTGTGTCTCCCCATCTCCATCCCCATCCCCATCTCCATCCCCATCCCCATCCCCATCCCCATCCCCATCTCCATCTCCATCCCCATCCCCATCCCCATCTCCATCTCCATCTCCATCCCCATCCCCATCTCCATCCCCATCCCCATCCCCATCCCCATCTCCATCTCCATCTCCATCCCCATCTCCATCTCCATCCCCATCTCCATCTCCATCCCCATCCCCATCCCCATCTCCATCCCCATCCCCATCCCCATCCCCATCCCCATCCCCATCCCCATCCCCATCTCCATCTCCATCTCCATCCCCATCTCCATCTCCATCCCCATCTCCCATCTCCATCCCCATCCCCATCCCCATCTCCATCTCCATCCCCATCCCCATCCCCATCCCCATCTCCATCCCCATCCCCATCCCCATCCCCATCCCCATCCCCATCTCCATCCCCATCTCCATCTCCATCCCCATCCCCATCTCCATCTCCATCTCCATCCCCATCCCCATCTCCATCCCCATCCCCATCTCCATCTCCATCCCCATCCCCATCCCCATCTCCATCCCCATCCCCATCTCCATCCCCATCTCCATCCCCATCTCCATCTCCATCTCCATCTCCATCTCCATCTCCATCCCCATCTCCATCCCCATCCCCATCTCCATCTCCATCTCCATCTCCATCTCCATCTCCATCTCCATCCCCATCCCCATCCCCATCCCCATCCCCATCCCCATCTCCATCTCCATCTCCATCTCCATCCCCATCCCCATCCCCATCCCCATCTCCATCCCCATCTCCATCCCCATCCCCATCCCCATCTCCATCTCCATCCCCATCCCCATCCCCATCCCCATCCCCATCCCCATCTCCATCTCCATCTCCATCCCCATCTCCATCCCCATCCCCATCTCCATCTCCATCCCCATCCCCATCTCCATCTCCATCTCCATCTCCATCTCCATCCCCATCTCCATCTCCATCCCCATCCCCATCCCCATCTCCATCTCCATCCCCATCTCCATCTCCATCCCCATCCCCATCCCCATCTCCATCTCCATCCCCATCCCCATCCCCATCCCCATCTCCATCCCCATCCCCATCCCCATCCCCATCCCCATCCCCATCTCCATCCCCATCTCCATCTCCATCTCCATCTCCATCTCCATCCCCATCCCCATCCCCATCTCCATCTCCATCCCCATCCCCATCTCCATCCCCATCTCCATCTCCATCCCCATCCCCATCCCCATCTCCATCCCCATCCCCATCCCCATCTCCATCCCCATCCCCATCCCCATCTCCATCCCCATCTCCATCTCCATCTCCATCTCCATCCCCATCTCCATCTCCATCCCCATCCCCATCCCCATCTCCATCCCCATCCCCATCCCCATCTCCATCCCCATCTCCATCCCCATCTCCATCTCCATCTCCATCTCCATCTCCATCCCCATCCCCATCCCCATCTCCATCTCCATCCCCATCCCCATCTCCATCCCCATCTCCATCTCCATCCCCATCCCCATCCCCATCTCCATCCCCATCCCCATCCCCATCTCCATCTCCATCTCCATCCCCATCTCCATCTCCATCCCCATCCCCATCTCCATCCCCATCCCCATCCCCATCTCCATCTCCATCCCCATCCCCATCCCCATCCCCATCTCCATCCCCATCTCCATCTCCATCCCCATCTCCATCTCCATCCCCATCCCCATCTCCATCCCCATCCCCATCCCCATCCCCATCCCCATCCCCATCCCCATCTCCATCTCCATCCCCATCCCCATCCCCATCCCCATCCCCATCCCCATCTCCATCCCCATCCCCATCCCCATCTCCATCCCCATCTCCATCTCCATCCCCATCCCCATCCCCATCCCCATCTCCATCCCCATCCCCATCCCCATCTCCATCCCCATCTCCATCTCCATCCCCATCTCCATCTCCATCTCCATCTCCATCCCCATCTCCATCTCCATCTCCATCTCCATCCCCATCTCCATCCCCATCCCCATCCCCATCTCCATCCCCATCTCCATCTCCATCCCCATCCCCATCCCCATCCCCATCTCCATCCCCATCTCCATCCCCATCTCCATCTCCATCTCCATCTCCATCCCCATCTCCATCCCCATCCCCATCTCCATCTCCATCTCCATCTCCATCTCCATCTCCATCTCCATCCCCATCCCCATCCCCATCCCCATCCCCATCCCCATCTCCATCTCCATCTCCATCTCCATCCCCATCCCCATCTCCATCCCCATCTCCATCCCCATCTCCATCCCCATCCCCATCTCCATCTCCATCTCCATCCCCATCCCCATCCCCATCCCCATCTCCATCCCCATCCCCATCCCCATCTCCATCCCCATCTCCATCTCCATCCCCATCTCCATCCCCATCCCCATCTCCATCCCCATCTCCATCTCCATCCCCATCTCCATCCCCATCCCCATCTCCATCTCCATCCCCATCCCCATCTCCATCCCCATCTCCATCTCCATCCCCATCCCCATCTCCATCCCCATCTCCATCTCCATCCCCATCCCCATCTCCATCCCCATCTCCATCTCCCACCCCCCTTGAGGTCCCCCCTGGGGTCTCCTACGTGGGCGATGCTGATGCCGCAGTAGATGGAGAAGGCGGTGGCCAAGTCCTCGTCGAACTTGCTGAACCAGGGGCCGTTGATCTT
Source organism: Tapera naevia (assembly GCA_033556795.1). Taxonomy (NCBI): domain Eukaryota; kingdom Metazoa; phylum Chordata; class Aves; order Cuculiformes; family Neomorphidae; genus Tapera; species Tapera naevia. Next base: position 8,652 of record JAUMJJ010000969.1, on the reverse strand, counting down.
GTTGACCAACTCGGCCACCCCGATGACCTCTGCGAGGAGAAGGAGGGGGGGGGACAGGGGACAGGGTTGACATCTCCTTGGTGGACAACCACTCTTGGTGGACACCATCATGGCCATGTGTTGGTGGACACCATTGTGGCCAAGTCTTGGTGGACACCATTGTGGCCACTTCTTGGTGGACATCATCAAGGCCACATCTTGGGGGACACCTTCATTTCCATGTCCTGGGGACACCATTGTGGCCACATCTTGGTGGACACCACTGTGGCCAAGTCTTAGTGGACATCATCAAGGCCACTTCTTGGTGGACATCATCATGGCAACTTCTTGGTGGACTCCATTGTGGCCACATCTTAGTGGACACCATTGTGACCAAGTCTTGGTTGACACCATCATGGCCACATCTTGGTTGACACCATAGTGGCCAAGTCTTGGTGGACACCATTGTGGCCACGTGTTGGGGACACCATTGTAACCAAGTCTTGGTGGACACCATCATGGCCACTTCTTAGTGGACACCATTGTGACCACTGCTTGGTGGACATCATCATGGCCACCTCTTGATGGACACCATCGTGTCCATGTCCTTGGGGCACCATCATGGCCACATCTTGGTGGCCACCATTGCGTCCATGTCTTGGGGACACCATTGTGGACAAGTCTTGGTGGACACCATCATGGCCATGTGTTGGGGACACCATAGTGGCCAAGTCTTGGTGGACACCACTGTGGCCATGTCTTAGAGGACACCATTGTGACCACGTGTTGGGGACACGATTGTGACCAAGTCTTGGTGGACACCATCATGGCCAAGTCTTGGTGGACACCATCATGGCCATGTCTTGGTTGACACCATTGTGGCCAAGTCTTGGTGGACACCATTGTGACCAAGTCTTGGTGGACACCATCATGGCCATGGCTTGGGGACACCATTGTGTCCATGTCCTGGGGACACCATCGTGGCCACATCTTGGTGGACACCATCATGGCCACGTGTTGGGGACACCATTGTGACCAAGTCTTGGTGGACACCATTGTGGCCACGTCTTGGTTGACACCATTGTGGCCAAGTCTTGGTGGACACCATCATGGCCAAGTCTTGGTGGACACCATTGTGGCCAAGTCTTGGTGGACACCATCATGGCCAAGTCTTGGTGGACACCATTGTGGCCACGTCTTGGTGGACACCATCATGGCCAAGTCTTGGTGGACACCATTGTGGCCACATCTTGGTGGACACCATTGTGACCACGTGTTGGGGACACCATTGTGACCAAGTCTTGGTGGACACCATCATGGCCACTTCTTAGTGGACACCATTGTGACCACTGCTTGGTGGACACCATCATGGCCACCTCTTGATGGACACCATCCTGTCCATGTCCTTGGGGCACCATCATAGCCGTATCTTGGTGGCCACCATTGCGTCCATGTCTTGGAGACACCATTGTGGACAAGTCTTGGTGGACACCATCATGGCCATGGCTTGGTGGACACCATTGTGTCCATGTCCTGGGGACACCATCGTGGCCACATCTTGGTGGACACCATCATGGCCACGTGTTGGGGACACCATAGTGGCCAAGTCTTGGTGGACACCACTGTGGCCATGTCTTAGAGGACACCATTGTGACCAAGTCTTGGTGGACACCATAGTGGCCAAATCTTGGTGGACACCATCATGGCCAAGTCTTGGTGGACACCATTGTGGCCACATCTTGGTGGACACCATTGTGACCATATGTTGGGGACACCATAGTGGCCAAGTCTTGGTGGACACCATCATGGCCATGTCTTGGTTGACACCATTGTGGCCAAGTCTTGGTGGACACCATAGTGGCCAAGTCTTGGTGGACACCATCATGGCCATGTCTTGGGGACACCATAGTGGCCAAGTCTTGGTGGACACCATTGTGATCAAGTCTTGGTGGACACCATCATGGCCATGGCTTGGTGGACACCATTGTGTCCATGTCCTGGGGACACCATCATGGCCACATCTTGGTGGACACCATTGTGACCACATGTTGGGGACACCATTGTGGCCAAGTCTTGGTGGACACCATAGTGACCAAGTCTTGGTGGACACCATAGTGGCCAAGTCTTGGTGGACACCACTGTGGCCATGTCTTAGAGGACACCATTGTGACCAAGTCTTGGTGGACACCATCACGACCATGGCTTGGTGGACACCTTCGTGGCCACATCTTGGTGGACACCATCATGGCCAAGTCTTGGTGGACACCATTGTGGCCACATCTTGGTGGACACCATTGTGACCATATGTTGGGGACACCATAGTGGCCAAGTCTTGGTGGACACCATCATGGCCATGTCTTGGTTGACACCATTGTGGCCAAGTCTTGGTGGACACCATCATGGCCAAGTCTTGGTGGACACCATCATGGCCATGGCTTGGTGCCACCACCCTTCCCACACCCCGCGCTCCCCTCAACATCCCCCTCCCTCCCCCAACGAGGGTCTCCACCACCCCTGACCCCACCCCACGTCCTCTCCAACCCCTTGGTCCTCACCCTGGCTCTCGTTCTTGATGGGGAAGCAGAGAATGTTCCGGGTGCGGAAGCCGGTGCTGTCGTCGACGCCGCGGTAGAAGAGAGGGTGGGAATACGCGTCTTTGATGTTGAGGATCTTCCCAGTGGTGGCCACGTGGCCAGCGATGCCCTGGTCGGCCGGGATGCGGATCTCGTAGCTCTGATTGGGTGGTGGTGGTCACCAAGGAGGTGGGTGGGGTTGAGGACCTCAGGAGAAGGTGTTCCCACCACGAGAAGGTGGGGTGGGGTGGGGGGAGAAGGGGAGGAGCTGACCTCGTCGTCAACGACGCCGCCGTCGAAGACCTTGGCCACCAGCTCGTGGCTGAGGCGGTCGAGGAGGAAAACGGAGCAGCTGGAAGAGGGGGGAGATGGGAGAGGAGGTGGGACAAGAGGTGGGAGAGGAGGTGGGAGATGGGAGAGGAGGTGGGACAAGAGGTGGGAGAGGAGGTGGGAGATGGGAGAGGAGGTGGGACAGGAGGTGGGAGATGGGATGGGAGAGGGGATGGGAGGTGGGACAAGAGGTGGGACAGGAGGTGGGAGATGGGAGAGGAGGTGGGACAAGAGGTGGGAGATGGGACAAGAGGTGGGAGAGGAGGTGGGAGATGGGAGAGGAGGTGGGACAGGAGGTGGGAGATGGTGGGAGAGGAGGTGGGAGATGGGATGGGAGTGGGTGGCAGATGGGAGAGGAGGTGGGAGAGGAGGTGGGACAGGAGGTGGGAGATGGGACAAGAGGTGGGACAGGAGGTGGGAGATGGGAGAGGAGTTGGGAGATGGGAGAGGAGGTGGGACAAGAGGTGGGAGATGGGATGGGAGATGGGATGGGAGTGGGTGGGAGAAGAGGTGGGACAGGAGGTGGGAGAGGAGGTGGGAGAGGAGGTGGGAGAGGAGGAGGGACAAGAGGTGGGAGAGGAGGTGGGAGATGGGACAAGAGGTGGGATGGGAGTGGGTGGGAGATGGGAGAGGAGGTGGGAGATGGGAGAGGAGATGGGAGAGAAGGTGGGAGATGGGATGGGAGGTGGGACAAGAGGTGGGAGAGGAGGTGGGAGATGGGAGAGGAGGTGGGAGATGGGAGAAGAGATGGGAGAGGAGATGGGACAAGAGGTGGGAGATGGGATGGGAGATGGGATGGGAGTGGGTGGGAGAAGAGGTGGGACAGGAGGTGGGAGAGGAGGTGGGAGAGGAGGTGGGAGAGGAGGTGGGAGATGGGAGAGGAGGTGGGAGAGAAGTGGGAGGTGGGAGAGGAGATGGGAGAGGAGATGGGACAAGAGGTGGGAGATGGGATGGGAGTGGGTGGGAGATGGGAGAGGAGATGGGATATGGGAGAGGAGGTGGGACAAGAGGTGGGAGAGGAGGTGGGAGATGGGAGAGGAGGTGGAAGACGGGAGATGGGATAGGAGTGGGTGGGAGATGGGAGAGGAGGTGGGAGAAAGGTGGGAGATGGGAGAGGAGGTGGGAGAGGAGGTGGGAGATGGGATGGGAGGTGGGACAAGAGGTGGGAGAGGAGGTGGGAGATGGGAGAGGAGTGGGTGGGAGATGGGAGAGGAGTTGGGAGATGGGAGAGGAGATGGGAGAGGAGATGGGACAAGAGGTGGGAGATGGGATGGGAGTGGGTGGGAGAGGAGGTGGGAGATGGGAGAGGAGGTGGGAGAGGAGGTGGGAGAGGAGGTGGGAGATGGGAGAGGAGGTGGGACAAGAGATGGGAGATGGGATGGGAGTGGGTGGGAGTGGGTGGGCGAGGAGGTAGGACAGGAGGTGGGAGAGGAGGTGGGAGATGGGAGAGGAGATGGGAGAGATGGGAGAGGAAGTGGGAGAAAGGTGGGAGATGGGATGGGAGGTGGGACAAGAGGTGGGAGAGGAGGTGGGAGATGGGATGGGAGTGGGTGGCAGATTGGAGAGGAGGTGGGAGAGGAGGTGGGACAGGAGGTGGGAGATGGGACAAGAGGTGGGACAGGAGGTGGGAGATGGGAGAGGAGTTGGGAGATGGGAGAGGAGGTGGGACAAGAGGTGGGACAGGAGGTGGGACAAGAGGTGGGAGATGGGATGGGAGTGGGTGGGAGAAGTGGTGGGAGAGGAGGTGGGAGAGGAGGTGGGAGATGGGACAAGAGGTGGGATGGGAGTGGGTGGGAGATGGGAGAGGAGGTGGAAGAGGAGGTGGGAGAGATGGGAGAGGAGGTGGGAGAGGAGGTGGGAGAGATGGGAGAGGAGGTGGGAGGTGGGAGATGGGATGGGAGTGGGTGGGAGATGGGAGAGGAGGTGGGAGAGGAGGTGGGACAAGAGGTGGGAGATGGGATGGGAGTGGGTGGGAGATGGGAGAGGAGTTGGGAGAGATGGGAGAGAAGGTGGGACAAGAGGTGGGAGAGGAGTGGGTGGGAGATGGGAGAGGAGGTGGGACAAGAGGTGGGAGAGGAGGTGGGAGATGGGATGGGAGTGGGTGGGAGATGGGAGAGGAGGTGGGAGAGGAGGTGGGAGAGGAGATGGGACAGGGGATGGGACAGGGGATGGGAGGTGGGACAAGAGGTGGGACAGGAGGTGGGAGAGGAGGTGGGAGATGGGACAAGAGGTGGGATGGGAGTGGGTGGGAGATGGGAGAGGAGGTGGGACAAGAGGTGGGAGAGGAGGTGGGAGATGGGAGAGGAGATGGGAGAGATGGGAGAGGAGGTGGGAGAAAGGTGGGAGATGGGAGAGGAGGTGGGAGAGAAGGTGGGAGATGGGATGGGAGGTGGGACAAGAGGTGGGAGAGGAAGTGGGAGATGGGAGAGGAGGTGGGAGAGGAGGTGGGAGATGGGATGGGAGTGGGTGGGAGATGGGAGAGGAGATGGGAGAGGAGATGGGAGATGGGAGAGGAGGTGGGACAGGAGATGGGAGAGGAGGTGGGAGATGGGATGGGAGATGGGATGGGAGATGGGATGGGAGTGGGTGGGAGTGGGTGGGAGAGGAGGTAGGACAGGAGGTGGGAGATGGGATGGGAGTGGGTGGGCGAGGAGGTGGGACAGGAGGTGGGAGAGGAGGTGGGAGATGGGAGAGATGGGAGAGGATGTGGGAGAAAGGTGGGAGATGGGAAAGGGGATGGAAGAGGAGGTGGGAGAGATGGGAGAGGAGGTGGGAGGTGGGAGATGGGACAAGAGGTGGGAGATGGGATGGGCAATGGGATGGGAGTGGGTGGGAGAAGAGGTGGGACAGGAGGTGGGAGAGGAGGTGGGAGATGGGACAAGAGGTGGGATGGGAGTGGGTGGGAGATGGGAGAGGAGGTGGGAGAGGAGGTGGGAGAGGAAGTGGGACAAGAGGTGGGAGATGGGAGAAGGGATGGGAGAGGAGGTGGGACAGGAGGTGGGAGATGGGATGGGAGTGGGTGGGAGATGGGACGAGGGAGGCGGTGGGAGAGGAGATGGGAGAAGAGGTGGGAGATGGGAGAAGGGATGGGAGAGGGGATGGGAGATGGGAGAGATGGGAGAGGAGGTGGGAGAGGGCAGAGGAGGTGGGAAATGGAAGGTGGGAGATGGGAGAGTGAATGGGAGAGGGGATGGGAGAGGGGATGGGAGAGGGGAGAAGAGATGGGAGAAGAGATGGGAGAGGGGATGGGAGATGGGACAAGAGGTGGGAAAGGAGGTGGGAGATGAGAGAGGAGATGGGAGAGGGGAGGGGAGAGGAGATGGGAGAGGAGGTGGGAGATGGGATGGGAGATGGGAGGGGAGAGGAGGTGGGAAAGGAGGTGGGAGATGGGAGAGGAGATGGCAGAGGGGATGTGAGGTGGGAAAGGAAGTGGGAGATGGGAGAGGAGATGGGAGAGAGGTGGGAGAGAGGTGGGAGAGAGGTGGGAGGTGGGAGATGGGATGGGAGAGGAGATGGGAGAGAGGATGGGAGAGGAGATGGGAGAGGAGAGGGGAGGGGAGAGGTGGGAGAGGAGGTGGGAGGTGGGACAAGAGGTGGGAGAGGAGGTGGGATAAGAGGTGGGAGATGGAAGAGGAGGTGGGAGAGATGGGAGAGGGGAGAAAGGATGGGAGAAGGGAGAGGAGGTGGGAGATGGGACAGGAGGTGGGAGAGGGTGGGAGAGGACATGGGAGATGGGATGGAAGTAGGTGGGAGATGGGAGAGGAGGTGGGAGAGGAGGTGGGAGAGGGGATGGGAGAGGGGGAGGAGATGGGAGAGGGGATGGGAGGTGGGACAAGAGGTGGGACAAGAGGTGGGGCAGGAGGTGGGACAAGAGGTGGGAGAGAGGTGGGAGATGGGACAGGAGGTGGAAGAGAGGTGGGACAAGAGGTGGGAGATGAGAGAGGAGGTGGGAGAGGAGGTGGGAGGTGGACAAGAGGTGGGACAGGAGGTGGGAGGATTGGGATGGGAGATGGGAGAGGAGGAGGGGAGAGGGGAGGGGAGGAGAGGTGGGAGAGGAGGTGGGAGATGGGATGGGAGATGGGAGATGGGATGGGAGAGGGGAGGGGAGAGTGTGGGAGAGGAGGGTGGGAGATGGGATGGGAGAGGAGGTGAGAGAGGAGGTGGGAGATGAGGGTGGCAGGTGGGACAAGAGGTGGGACAGGAGGTGGGAGATGGGATGGGAGATGGGAGAGGGGAGGGGAGAGGGGTGAAAGAGGAGGTGGGAGATGGGATGGGAGATGGAAGAGGAGGTGGGACAGGAGGTGGGAGATGGGAGAGGAGATGGGAGAGAGGTGGGAGAGAGGTGGGAGGTGGGAGGTGGGGAGATGGGGATGGGAGAGGGGGAGGGGAGATGGGAGAGGGAGGGGAGAGTTGGGAGAGGAGGTGGGAGATGGGACAGAGGTGGGAGAGGAGGTGGGAGATGGGAGAGGAGTTGGGACAGGAGGTGGGAGAGGAGATGGGAGATGGGAGAGGAGGTGGGACAGAGGTGGGACAGGAGGTGGGAGAGGAGGTGGGAGATGGGACAAGAGGTGGGATGGGAGTGGGTGGGAGATGGGAGAGGAGGTGGGAGAGGAGGTGGGAGGTGGGAGAGGAGTTGGGAGATGGAGATGGGATGGGAGTGGGTGGGCGAGGAGGTGGGACAGGAGGTGGGAGAGGAGGTGGGAGATGGACAAGAGTGGGGATGGGAGTGGGTGGGAGATGGGAGAGGAGGTGGGACAAGAGGTGGGAGAGGAGGTGGGAGATGATGGGATGGGGAGTGGGTGGGAGATGGGAGAGGAGGTGGGAGATGGGAGAGGAGAGGAGGTGGGAAAGGAGGGGGGGAGATGGGAGAGGAGATGGAGAGAGGGGAGAGGGGAGAGGGGATGGGAGATGGGTGAGGGGAAGGGAGAGGGTGGGAGATGGGATGGGAGGGGGGGATGGGAGAGGGGAGGGGACAGGAGGCACCCCCAGGGGTCCCCCCCGTGTCCCCACCCCCCCCACCCCCGTGTCCCCCCTCCCCCCACTCACATCTCGGCGTTGCTGAGGTTCCGCGCCTCCGTGATGATCTCCTGGAGCAGCACCGAGACGTCATCTGGGGGGGGGGGGGAGAGAGAGGGGGGGGGTCAGGGACCCCCCATGGGGGTGTCTGGGGGGGTGGGGGGGTGAGTCTGGGACCCCCACGGGGGGGTTTGGGTGGGGGGAGAGGTCTGGGATCCCTTGTGGGGTTTGGGTGGGGGGAGAGGTCAGGGGACCACCTCGTGGGTCTGGGGGGGGGGGGGGGGGGAAAGAGGTCAGGGACCCCCTTGTGGGGTTTGGGTGGGGGGAGAGGTCAGGGACCCCAACACGGGATTGGGGGTGGGGGGGGGGGGGGGGGAAGGGGTCAGGGACCCCCACGCGGGGTTTTGGGTGGGGGGGAGAGGTCAGGGACCCCCAAGCAGGGGTGGGGGGAGAGGTCTGGGATCCCCTTGTGGGGTTTGGGTGGGGGGAGAGGTCAGGGACCCCCTCGTGGGGAATGGGGGGGCGGGAAAGAAGTCTGGGACCCCCCACGGGAGGTTTGGGTGGGGGGAGAGGTCAGGGACCCCCCCCACGTGGGGTGGGGGATGGGGGGGAAGAGGTCTGGGACCCCCCACATTGGGTTTGGGGTGAGGGGGGGGGGGGAGTTCAGGGACCCCCACGGGGGGTTTGGGTGGGGGGGAGAGGTCAGGGACCCCCACACGGGTTTGGGGGGGGGGGGGGGAAGAGGTCAGGGACC
>JAUMJJ010000968.1:25000-111878 GCA_033556795.1 Tapera naevia | reverse complement strand
GGGGAAACACGGTCACGTGACTGGGGGAGCTGTCAGACCCGGGGGGGTCCTGAGGAGTCCGGGGGGGGGGGGGGGGGAAGGATTTGGGGGGGGTCCTGAGGGGTTCCTGGAGGGTCCTGGGGGCTCTTGAAGGGTCCTGAGGGGGGGTTGGGAGGTCTTGGAGGGTCCTGAGGGGGTCCTGGAGGGTGCTGGGGGGTCTTGAGAGGTTCAGGGGGGTCTTGGAGGGTGCTGGGGGGGGTCTCGAGGGGTCCTGCAGGGGGTTGGGAGGTCTTGGAGGGTCCTGAGGGGGTCCTGGAGGGTGCTGGGGGGTCTTGAGGGGTTCAGGGGGGTCCTGGAGGGTGCTGGGGGGGGTCTCGAGGGGTCCTGCAGGGGGGTTGGGAAGTCTTGGAGGGTCCTGAGGGGGTCCTGGAGGGTGCTGGGGGGGTCTCGAGGGGTCCTGCAGGGGGGTTGGGAAGTCTTGGAGGGTCCTGAGGGGGTCCTGGAGGGTGCTGGGGGTCTTGAGGGGTTCAGGGGGGTCCTGGAGGGTGCTGGGGGGGTCTCGAGGGGTCCTGCAGGTGGGTTGGGAGGTCTTGAGGGGTCCTGAGGGGTTCGTGGAGGGTCCTGAGGGGTTCCTGAATGGGGGTTGGGAGGTCTTGGGGGGGGTCTTGAGGGGTTCCCCGGGGTCCTGGGGGAACTTGAGGGGTTCTGGAGGGGGGGTTGGGAGGTCTTGGAGGGGTCCTGGGGGGTCTTTGGGGGTCCTGAGAGGGTTTGGGAGGTCTTCGGGGGGTCTTGAGGGGTTCCCCGGGGTCCTGGGGGGTCTTGGGGGGTCCTGAGGGGGTTTGGGAGGTCTTGGGGGGGTCCTGAGGGGTTCCTGGCAGGTCCTGGGGGGTCTTGAGGGATCCTGGAGGAGGGTTGGGAGGTCCTGAGGGGTCTTGAGGGGTTTCTGGGGGATCCTGGGGGGACTTGAGGGGTCCTGGAGGAGGCTTGGGAGGTCTTGAGGGGTCTTGAGGGGTGGGTTTGGGGGTCCTGAGCTGTTGGGGGAGGAGATCCTGAGGGATCTTGCATGGGTTCTGGGGGGTCCTGGGGGTCCATGAGGGGGTCCTGGGTGGGTCTTGGGGTCCATGAGGGGGTCCTGGGTGGTCCTGGAGGTCCATAAGGGGTCCTGGGTGGTCCTGGGGGTCCATGAGGGGGTCCTGGGTGGGTCTTGGGGGCTCATGAGGGAGTCTGGGGGTCCATGAGGGGGTCCTGGGGAGTCCTGGGGGGTCCATCAGGGGGTCCTGAGGGGTCCCAGGAGGGTCCTGAGCTCCCCAGGGTCTCCAGGTGGCTCCAGGTTGGGGGGGGGTGGGAGGTGGGTGGGGGTGGCAGGAGAAGGGGGTCCTCCAGGAGCGGGGTTGGTTAACGAGCTCGTTACGGGAACGAAGACCTGGGGGGGGGGTGGGAGGGGACACGCTTGGACCTCTGGGGTGGGATGGGGCTGGAGGGCCCTTCCAACCCAACCCAACCCAACCCATGATTGCAACATCTTCGAGACCCTTCCAACCCAACCCATTCCATGATTCCAAGACACTGAGGTTCCTCTCAACCCAACTCAAGACCTTTGAGGTCCCTCCGAACCCAACCCAGCCCAGTCCAAGACCTTTGAGGTCGTTCCAGCCCAGTCCATGATTCCATCATCCTTGGTGTCTCCTCCAATCTAACCCAACCCAACTCAATCCAACCCAACCCAATCCAACCCAATCTAATCCAACCCAACTCAATCCAACCCAACTCAATCCAAACCAACCCAACCCAATCTAATCCAAGCCAACCCAACTCAATCCAACCCATTCTAATCCAACCCAATCCAACCCAACCCAACTCAAGCCAAGCCAAGCCAACCCAACTCAATCCAACCCAATCTAATCCAACCCAATCCAACCCAACCCAATCCAACCCAACTCAAGCCAAGCCAACCCAACTCAATCCAACCCAACTCAAACCCAACCCAAACCAAAACAATCAACTCAACCCAATCCAACCCAGCCCAAACCAATCCAACCCAACTCAACCCAATCCAACCCAGCCCAAACCAATCCAACCCAACCCAATCCAACTCAATCCAACCCAATCTAATCCAACCCAATCCAACCCAACTCAACCCAATCCAACCCAGCCCAAACCAATCCAACCCAACCCAACCCAACCCAATCCAACTCAATCCAACTCAATCCAACTCAACTCTATCCAACCCAACCCAACAGAACCCAATCCAATCCAACACAACCCAATCCAACCCAACTCAAACCCAACCCAAACCAAAACAATCCAACTCAACCAAATCCAACCCAGCCCAAACCAATCCAACCCAACTCAACCCAATCCAACCCAGCCCAAACCAATCCAACCCAACTAAACCCATTCAACCCAGCCCAAACCAATCCAACCCAACCAATCCAACTCAATCCAACCCAACCCAATCCAACCCAACTCAACCCAGCCCAATCCAACCCAAACCAATCCAACCCAACTCAAACCCAACCCAAACCAAAACAATCCAACTCAACCCAATCCAACCCAGCTCAAACCAATCCAACCCAACTCAACCCAATCCAACCCAGCCCAAACCAATCCAACCCAACTCAACCCAATTCAACCCAGCCCAAACCAATCCAACCCAACCCAATCCAACTCAATCCAACCCAACCCAATCCAACCCAACTCAACCCAACCCAATCCAACCCAAACCAATCCAACCCAACTCAAACCCAACCCAAACCAAAACATCCAACTCAACCCAATCCAACCCAGCTCAAACCAATCCAACCCAACTCAACCCAATCCAACCCAGCCCAAACCAATCCAACCCAACTCAACCCAATTCAACCCAGCCCAAACCAATCCAACCCAACCCAATCCAACTCAATCCAACCCAACCCAAACCAATCCAACCCAACTCAACCCAACCCAATCCCAACCCAAACCAATCCAACCCAACTCAATGCGACCCAACTCAACCCAATCCAACCCAACCCAACTCAACCCAAAACCAATCCAACCCAACCCAACCCAATCTGACCCAACTCAACCCAACCCAACCCACGATTCCAAGACCTTTGAGGTCCCTCCCAACCCAACCCAACCCATGACTCCACCACCTCTCAGGTCCCTTCCACCCCATCCCGTGGCTCCAAGCCCTCTGAGGTCTCCGGTGCCACCGCGGCCGCGGCCCCAGCGATGGTTCCTTCTCGTACAAACTCGTGGGGTTTATTAAGGCATTGCTTGAGGAGTTGGCACTTGGCTGCGGCGCCGGCGGCCACGTGACCCCGGCCCATGTGACCCCGGCCCATGTGACACCGATCCATTTGACCCTGGTCCATGTGACCCCAGTCCATGTGACCCCGGTCCATGTGACCCCAGTCCATGTGACATCACACCTGGTCCATGTGACACCAAATGGGGTCCATGTGACCCCCACCCCTGGTCCATGTGACACTGCACCTGGTCCATGTGACCCTGGTCCAGGTGACATCACACCTGGTCCATGTGACCCGATCCATGTGACAACACACCCGGTCCATGTGACCCCGGTCCATGTGACACTGCACCTGCTCCATGTGACCCCGGTCCAGGTGACACCACCCCTGGTCCATGTGACCCCAGTCCATGTGACCCTGGTCCATTTGACACCATATCCGGTCCATGTGACCCCCGGTCCATGTGACCCCACACCTGGTCCATGTGACCCTCAGCGCATGTGACACCACATCTGGTCCAAGTGATCCTGGTCCATGTGACACCACACCCGATCCATGTGACACCAAATGGGGTCCATGTGACCCAGCCCATGTGACCCAATCCATGTGACCCCAAATGGGGTCCATGTGACCCCACCCCTGGTCCATGTGACCCCAGTCCATGTGACACCACACCTGGTCATGTGACCCCAGCCCATGTCACCCCACGCCCGGTCCACGCAGGGTCCTCGGTGCCGGCCAAGGTCACCTGGATCCAGGTGGGGACCCCTCCGGGTGTGCCCTGACCCAAAGGTGAGGGGGGGGAAGTGGGGACAGGGGGGGGTCCTCGGTGCCACCATCGCTGGGCAGAGCCCTGTCCCTTGGTGCCACCAGCCCTGTCCCTTGGTGCCACCATCCCCGTCCCACTCCTGTCCCTTGGTGCCACCATCCCTGTCCCTTGGTGCCACCATCCTTGTCCCTCGGTGCCACCATCCCAGTCCCGTGTCCCCTGGTGCCACCATCCCCATCCCATCCCTATCCCCTGGTGCCACCCTCTGTCCTGTGTCCCCTGGTGCCACCATCCCATCTCATCCCTGTCCCTTGGTGCCACCATCCCCATCCCATCCCTGTCCCCTGGTGCCACCCTCTGTCCTGTGTCCCCTGGTGCCACCATCCCCGTCCCATCCCTGTCCCTTGGTGCCACCATCCCCGTCCCATCCCTGTCCCTTGGTGCCACCAGCCCTGTCCCATGTCCCCTGGTGACACCACCCCCCCCCCCCCGGTGTGCACATCCCTGGCCCTTGGGGCTGTGATGGGGACTGAGATGGGACCTTGGAGACCCTTCCAGGGGACCCTCAGGAGGGGTCTTCAAGGTCCTGGAGACCCAGGACGGTTCCTGGTGGGAAGTGGGGTGGAAGTGACCCAGAGTGAGGAGTGGAGGTGACATCACCCAGGGGTGGGGTGACACCACCCAGGATGGGGTGACATCACCTGGGATGAGGTGACATCACCAGGGATGAGGTGAAACCACCTGGGATGAGGTGACATCACCCAGGGATGAGGTGACACCACCCAGGGATGGGGTGACAGGACGTGGGGCGAGGGGTGGGGACCAGCCCCATCGCGGTGGCCCTGCCCCAGGGTCCCAGAAGGAGAAGGAGCAGTGGGTGGTGGCCCACGGCCCCACTTTGGTGGCCCTGGGTGGCCCCAGCCCTGGTCACTGTGTGTCCCCCCCCCACCCCGTGGCTCTGGGGGTGCTCCAGGTGCCACCCACCGGCTCCACTTGGGGTTCTGGGGACCCTCCTGGGCCCTGGGCAGATGGAGCTGGCGGTGGCCACTGGTTCGGGTGGCCCGGGGACCTCTGGTTCGGGTGGCCCAGGGACCACTGGTTTGGAATCCAGCCAACCAGTGTGGAATCCACCAGAGCAGCTGGAATCCACCACCAAACCAGTGTGGAATCCACCAGCGAAGAAGAAATCCACCACCAGAGCAGGTGGGATCCAGCAGACCAGCACGGAACCCACTGGAGAAGAAGGAATCCACCACCAAACCGGGACGGAATCCACCAGACCAGCACAGAATCCACCACCAGAGAGGCTGGGATCCACCCAACCAGCACGGAATCCTTCAAACCAGGATGGATTCCCCCAGAGAAGAAGGAATCCACCACCAAACCAGGATGGAATCGACCAGCAGAGCAGATGGAACCCATTGAATCAACGTGGAATCCACCCAGCCAGGATGGAATCCTTCGAACCGGCACAGAACGCTTCAAACCAGGGTGGAATCCACCACCAGAGCAGGTGGGATCCATCAGAGCGGCATGGAACCCACCAGAGAAGAAGGAATCCACCACCAGAGCAGGATGGAATCCACCAATTAGGGATGGAATCCACCAGAGAAGAAGGAATCCACCACCAGAGGAGCTAGGATCCGCCGAACCAGCACGGAATCCTTCAAACTAGGACGGGATCCACTGGAGAAGAAGGAATCCAGCGCCAAACCAGGATGGAATCCACCAAACCCGTCCAGAACCCATCAGAGAAGAAGGAATCCACCACCAAACCAATGTGGAATCCACCAAGCTAGGGCGGAATCCATGAAATCAGCACGGAATCCTTCCAACCAGCCTGGAAACCACCAGCGGAGAAGGGATCCACCGCCAAACCAGGACGGAATCCACCAAACCAGGACGGAATCCACCAGAGAAGAAGGAATTCGCCACCAAACCGGGACGGAATCCACCGAACCGGAGGCGAAGGGATCCACCACCAGGACGGAGGGATCCACTGGAGCCGGGGGTGTGTGTGTGTGTGTCCACCCCCAGGACAGAGGGGATCCACCCCCAGGACAGAGGGGATCCACTGGAGTCGAAGGGATCCACCCCCCAGGGCAGAGGGGATCCACCCCCAGGGCAGAGGGGATCCACTGGAGTCGAGGGGATCCACCCCCAGGGCGGGGGGGGGGGGGGGGGGGGGGGGAGATCTACTGGAGTTGAAGGGATCCACCCCCAGGGCAGAGGGGATCCACCAAGCCAGCGCGGATCCCCCCACCCCACGTGGGGCGATGGAACCCGACGGCCCCGGGGGACCCGAGGACCCCCCCGTGAGGTTCCGGGGCCCCCAGGACGATCCTTTGTGTCCCCCCCCCCCCCCCCCCCGACCCCCCTTCCCGAGCCCTCAAATCTGAGCTCGGCCTCCTCGTCCTCGGGCGCCCCCAGCGCGCGCTCGGCGCCGATGGCGGCCGCGGGGGGCCCCGGGGCGATGGCGCCGAAGGGCGAGACGACGGGCGAGCGCGCGGCCAGCGGCGACAGCGAGGGCGAGAAGCTGGGGGACATGGCGGCCGAGGAGAGGGAGCCCTCGTGGCTGATGGGCGAGCGGCGAAGCGACGGCGCCGCCACCGGCGCCACCACCGCCGCCACCCGCCGCCGCCGCCGCCGCCGCGGGGAAGGTCCTGCCCGGCGGCGGCTTGGGGGGCACCGATTTGGCGCCGGGGTGGGCGACGGCGGTGATGAGGGGCGGGGGGTCGATGCGGGGCTTGGGCTCGGCCTTGGCCTTGGGCGGGAAGGGCTTGCGGGCGGAGGCCTCGTCCTTGAGGCGGGCGATCTCGGTGAAGACGTTGGCCAACGGTTGGAAGCGGGGGCACCAGTTGAGGAGGTAATCCCAGTTGTAGCTCCCGCGCAGCTCCTCGTCGCTCGCCACGATGGCGGCCAGAGAGCCCTCCACGGGCGGCTTCCCGTCCTCGGGGAAGGCGTAGTCCCGCGGCGCCGCCGAGACGCCGAGGCCGCAACGGGCGCCGAGGAAAGCGCCGCCGCCGCCGCCATCCTCGCCGTAGAGCGGCGCCGTCGGCCCCGGCGGGAGGAGGAGGAGCCCCGCGGCGCCCTTCTTGCTCTTGAACCATTGGGCGCCCTCCACGGCGGCGGCTTCGCACGAGACGTCGGAGAGTTGGTCGGCGTCCTGCTGGATGCCCGAGTCGGGGCCGCGCGCCGCCAGCTGCTCCTGCAGCGAGGCGGTGACGCTGGCGACGCGCGGGAACTCGTTGATCATCCGGATCTCGTCGTCTTCCGCCGCCTCGGCCGAGCCGCGCCCGCTGGAGTGCGACGGGTCCAGGGAACCCCCGCGCGGGAAAGGCGCGGCGGGCTCGGCGCCGAAGCCCGGCAGGGCCTGGTGGTAAATGTGCTCCTCGTGGCCTCCTCGAGGCTCCTCGCGGCCCGGCTTCTGCCCCGACGCCCCCTGCGCCCGCCCCAGGGGCTCCGCTTCGGGTTTGCGTCGCGCGCGGCGGCGGCGGCGGCGGTGGCGGACGAGCGCCAAGACGATGGCGACGGCGGCCAAGAGCACCACCACGGCCAAGGAGGCGGCCACGGCCACCAGGAGGAGGTCGAGGTCGGGGGCGAGGCCGAAGGAGGTGTGGGTGACGTCGATGGCCACCTGCGCCGAGGCCGAGCGCGAGGCGGGCAGGGGGCTCCGCGCCACCACCTCCAGCGTCATCTCGCGCGGCTCCCGCTTGGCGCGGCCGCCGCCGCCGCCCGCCGCCCCCCGGCTGTCCGCGCGCAGGTAGAGGGTCCCCGTGGTGCGGTTGACGGCGAAGTAGGGCGAGGGCTTGGCCAAGGAGTAGAGGACGACGCCATCGACGCCTTCGTCTTCGTCCGTCGCCAGCACCCGCCCGATGCTCTGCCCGCGCCGCGCGCCCTCGGGCACCTCGAAGCTGAAGGCCGGGCTCAGGAAGACGGGGTCGTACTCGTCCTCGCCCGTCACCGCCACCCTCACCGTGGCCGTGGCGGTGGCGTTGCCGGCGTCGCACGCCGTCACCACCAGCTGGAAGGCCTTGGCGCGCTCGTAGTCGAAGGAGAGGCGAGAGCGCAGCTCCCCGGAGCTGCTGTTGAGGGCGAAGGCGGCGCCGCTGCCACCTCCGCCATTGCCCGGCTCCGGCGCGGCGCGCTCCTCCAGCACCGCGTAGCGCAGCTCCCCGAAGGCGCCGGCGTCGGCGTCGACGGCGCGTAGGGTGGTGACCAAGGTGCCGGGTGGGAGGTTCTCCCTCAGGCTGGCGCTCAGCACCGCCAGCGGGAAGTATGGCGGGTGCTCGTTGACGTCCTTCACCTCGATGGCCACCGGCACCAGGGCGAAGCGGCCGCCGGGCGCGTCCCCCGCGCGCACCACCAGCGCGTGCAGCGCCTGCGCCTCGCGGTCCAGCGGCCGCGCCAGCCCCAGCGCCCCCGTGCTCTCGTGGAGCCGGAAGAGCCCGCGCCGGTCGCCGGAGCTGATGGAGTAACGGACGCGGCCGCGCGGCCCCGAGTCGGCGTCGTGCGCCGCCACGCGCAGCAGCTCGGTGCCAGCGGGCGCCGCCTCGCTCACCGCCGCCCGGTAGCGGGCGCGGGCGAAGATGGGCGCGTTGTCATCCACATCCCTGACGGTGACCACCACGGGGGCGACGGCGCTGCGCTGCGGCGCGCCGCGGTCCGACGCCGCCACGCTCAGGTTGTAGACGGAGGCCGCCTCGAAGTCCAAGGGTGCCACCAGCACCAGGGCGCCCAGCGCCCGCGGGCGGCCCCCGACCCATGCCACCCGGCTCTCCACCTGGAAGGTGTCGGCGCCGCCGCCGCCGGCGCCGCCGACGATGGCGAAGTCCAGGGCGGCGTTGGCGGGCGCCGCGTCGGCGTCGAAGGCCTCCAGGGTGAGGACGGTGCTGCCCGGCCGCAGGTCCTCGGGGACGGTGGCGGCGAAGCGCGGCGCCGTGAAGCGGGGGCTGTGGTCGTTGACGTCGACCACCTGGAGCTGCACCGTGGCGCGGGCGCGGCGCGCGGGGGAGCCGCCATCGCGAGCCTCCACCACCACCTCCAGCGGCGGCCGCGACGCCTCCAGCGCCGCCCGGCGCAGCGTGAAGAGGGTCCCTGGGGGAAGGGATGGGGGGGGGGGGAAATGAGGGGTTGGGGGTGCAGGAGGAGGCAGCTGGGGGGGGCAACAGCCCCATAGGGCACCCAGAACCCCCCATAGAGTACCCAGAACCACCCCATAGGGCACCCAGACCCATAGGTGCCCCCTTAGAGCACCCAGAACTGCCCCATAGGGCACTTAGACCCACCCCATAGGGCACCCACCCCATAGGGCACCCAGACCCATAGGTGCCCCCATAGAGCACCCAGACCCACCCCATAGAGCACCCAACCCATAGGTGCCCCCATAGAGCACCCAGTACCACCCCATAGAGCACCCAGAACCACCCCATAGAGTACCCAGAACCACCCCATAGGGCACCCAGACCCATAGGTGCCCCCTTAGAGCACCCAGAACTGCCCCATAGAGCACCCACCCCATAGGTGCCCCCATAGAGCACCCAGAACCACCCCATAGAGCACCCACCCCATAGGTGCCCCATAGAGCACCCAGAACCACCCCATAGGGCACCCACCCCATACAGCACCCAGACCCATAGGTGCCCCCATAGAGCACCCAGAACAATCCCATAGAGCACCAAGAACTGCCCCATAGAGCACCCAGAACCGCCCCATAGGGCACCCACCCCATAGGTGCCCCCGTAGAGCACCCAGAACCACCCCATAGAGTACCCACCCCATAGGTGCCCCATAGAGCACCCAGAACCACCCCATAGGGCACCCAGACCCATAGGTGCCCCCATAGAGCACCCAGGACAGCCCCATAGGGCACCCAGACCCACCCCATAGGGCACCCAGACCCATAGGTGCCCCCTTAGAGCACCCAGAACTGCCCCATAGGGCACTTAGACCCACCCCATAGGGCACCCACCCCATAGGGCACCCAGACCCATAGGTGCCCCCATAGAGCACCCAGAACCACCCCATAGAGCACCCACCCCATAGGTGCCCCCATAGAGCACCCAGAACCACCCCATAGAGTACCCAGAACCACCCCATAGGGCACCCAGACCCATAGGTGCCCCCTTAGAGCACCCAGAACTGCCCCATAGAGCACCCACCCCATAGGTGCCCCCATAGAGCACCCAGAACAATCCCATAGAGCACCAAGAACTGCCCCATAGAGCACCCAGAACCGCCCCATAGGGCACCCACCCCATAGGTGCCCATTTAGAGCACCCAGAACTGCCCCATAGAGCACCCACCCCATAGGTGCCCCCGTAGAGCACCCAGAACCACCCCATAGAGTACCCACCCCATAGGTGCCCCCATAGAGCACCCAGAACCACCCCATAGAGCACCCAGAACCACCCCATAGAGTACCCAGAACCACCCCATAGGGCACCCAGACCCATAGGTGCCCCCTTAGAGCACCCAGAACTGCCCCATAGGGCACTTAGACCCACCCCATAGGGCACCCACCCCATACAGCACCCAGACCCATAGGTGCCCCCATAGAGCACCCAGACCCACCCCATAGAGCACCCAACCCATAGGTGCCCCCATAGAGCACCCAGAACCACCCCATAGAGTACCCAGAACCACCCCATAGGGCACCCAGACCCATAGGTGCCCCCTTAGAGCACCCAGAACCTCCCCATAGGGCACCCAGACCCATAGGTGCCCCCATAGGGCACTTAGACCCACCCCATAGGGCACCCACCCCATAGAGCACCCAGACCCATAGGTGCCCCCATAGAGCACCCAGACCCACCCCATAGAGCACCCACCCCATAGGTGCCCCCATAGAGCACCCAGAACCACCCCATAGAGTACCCAGAACCACCCCATAGGGCACCCAGACCCATAGGTGCCCCCTTAGAGCACCCAGAACTGCCCCATAGAGCACCCACCCCATAGGTGCCCCCATAGAGCACCCAGAACAATCCCATAGAGCACCAAGAACTGCCCCATAGAGCACCCAGAACCACCCCATAGAGCACCCAGAACCGCCCCATAGGGCACCCACCCCATAGGTGCCCATTTAGAGCACCCAGAACTGCCCCATAGAGCACCCACCCCATAGGTGCCCCCGTAGAGCACCCAGAACCACCCCATAGAGTACCCACCCCATAGGTGCCCCCATAGAGCACCCAGAACCACCCCATATGGCACCCAGACCCATAGGTGCCCCCTTAGAGCACCCAGAACTGCCCCATAGAGCACCCACCCCATACAGCACCCAGACCCATAGGTGCCCCCATAGGGCACCCAGACCCACCCCATAGGGCACCCAGACCCATAGGTGCCCCCATAGGGCACTGGAACCACCCCATAGAGCACCCAGACCGATAGGTGCCCCCTTAGAGCACCCAGAACTGCCCCATAGAGCACCCAGACCCATAGGTGCCCCCATAGAGCACCCAGAACTGCCCCATAGAGCACCCACCCCATAGGTGCCCCCATAGAGCACCCAGAACCACCCCATAGAGCACCCAGACCCATAGGTGCCCCATAGAGCACCCAGAACCGCCACATAGAGCACCCAGACCCATAGGTGCCTCCTTAGAGCACCCAGAACTGCCCCATAGAGCACCCACCCCATAGGTGCCCCCATAGAGCACCCAGAACCACCCCATAGAGCACCCAGACCCATAGGTGCCCCCTTAGAGCACCCAGAACTGCCCCATAGAGCACCCACCCCATAGAGCACCCAGACCCATAGGTGCCCCCATAGAGCACCCAGGACAGCCCCATAGGGCACCCAGACCCATAGGTGCCCCCATAGGGCACCCAGACCCACCCCATAGGGCACCCAGACCCATAGGTGCCCCCATAGAGCACCCAGAACTGCCCCATAGAGCACCCACCCCATAGGTGCCCCCATAGAGCACCCAGAACCACCCCATAGAGCACCCACCCCATAGGTGCCCCCATAGAGCACCCAGAACCACCCCATAGAGCACCCACCCCATAGGTGCCCCATAGAGCACCCAGAACCACCCCATAGAGCACCCAGAACCACCCCATAGAACACCCACCCCATAGGTGCCCCCATAGAGCACCCAGAACCACCCTATAGAGCACCCAGACCGATAGGTGCCCCCATAGAGCACCCAGCCCCACAGATGCCACCCAGGTGCCCCCCAGGTGTCCCATAGAGCACCCAGAGGTGCCCCATAGAGCACCCAGCCCCACAGGTGCCCCCCCAGGTGCCCCAGAGGTGCCCCATACAGCACCCAGAGGTGCCCCCCAGGTGCCCCATAGAGCACCCAGAAGTGCCCCACGCACCGTTGCTGGGGTCGATGGCGACGTCGGCGCTGGGCTCGGCCAGGCTGAAGGTCACCTCCCCGTTGGTGCCCGCGTCGGGGTCGCTGGCGCTGAGGGTGAGGACGCTGCTGCCCGCGGGCGTGTGCTCGGGCACCAACACCTGGGGGAACAGAAACCCCCGCTCAGCGCCGCCCCCCACACCTGGGCACCTCCTCCACCAACAGCCTCAGCACCCGGAGCCTCGGCCTGGGTGACAGGGAACGGTGGGATCGTGGGATGGGGTGGGGTGGGAGGGACCTCAAAGGTCGTGGAGTCATGGGATGGGTTGGGTTGGGTTGGGTTGGGAGGGACCTCAAAGGTCGTGGAGTCATGGGATGGGTTGGGTTGGGTTGGGTTGGGTTGGGTTGGGTTGGGTTGGGTTGGGAGGGACCTCAAAGGTCGTGGAACCATTGGTTGGGTTGGAATGGACCTCAAAGACCTTGGAATCATGGGATGGGGTGAGTTGGGAGGACCTCAAAGGTCGTGGAGTCATGGGATGGGTTGGGAGGGACCTCAAAGACCTTGGAATCATGGGATGGGGTGAGTTGGGAGGACCTCAAAGGTCGTGGAGTCATGGGATGGGTTGGGAGGGACCTCAAAGACCTTGGAATCATGGGATGGGATGGGGTGGGAGGGACCTCAAAGGTCGTGGAGTCATGGGATGGGTTGGGTTGGGTTGGGTTGGGAGGGACCTCAAAGGTCGTGGAACCATCAGTTGGGTTGGGAGGAACCTCAAAGACCTTGGAATCATGGGGTGGGGTGGGTTGGGAGGACCTCAAAGGTCTTGGAATCATGGGATGGGGTGGGTTGGGAGAGACCACAAAGGTTGTGGAGTCATGGGATGGGTTGGGTTGGGTTGGGTTGGGTTGGGTTGGGTTGGGTTGGGAGGGACCTCAAAGGTCGTGGAACCATTGGTTGGGTTGGAATGGACCTCAAAGACCTTGGAATCGTGGGATGGGGTGAGTTGGGAGGACCTCAAAGGTCGTGGAGTCATGGGATGGGTTGGGAGGGACCTCAAAGACCTTGGAATCATGGGGTGGGGTGGGGTGGGAGGGACCTCAAAGACCTTGGAATCATGGGGTGGGGTGGGGTGGGAGGGACCTCAAAGACCTTGGAATCATGGGTTGGGTTGGGTTGGGAGGGACCTCAAAGGTCGTGGAGTCATGGGATGGGTTGGAATGGACCTCAAAGACCTTGGAATCATGGGATGGGGTGGGTTGGGAGGACCTCAAAGATCGTGGAGTCATGGGATGGGTTGGGAGGACCTCAAAGACCTTGGAATCATGGGGTGGGGTGGGGTGGGAGGGACCTCAAAGGTCATAGAGTCATGGGATGGGTTGGGTTGGGTTGGGTTGGGTTGGGAGGGACCTCAAAGGTCGTGGAACCATCAGTTGGGTTGGGAGGAACCTCAAAGACCTTGGAATCATGGGGTGGGGTGGGTTTGGAGGACCTCAAAGGTCGTGGAGTCATGGGATGGGTTGGAAAGGACCTTAAAAGTCATGGAATCATGGGATGGGGTGGGGTGGGAGGGACCTCAGATACCATGGAACCATTGGTTGAGTTGGAATGGACCTCAAAGACCTTGGAATCATGGGATGGGTGGGTTGGGAAGGATCTCAAAGACCTTGGAATCATGGGATGGGTTGGAAAGGACCTCAAAGGTCATGGACTCGTGGGATGGGTCAGGTTGGGAAGGACTTCAGAGATCGTGGAACCATCGGTTGGGTTGGAATGGAGCTCAAAGACCATGGAATCAAGGGATGAGGTGGGTTGGGAGGACCTTAAAATCATGGAATCATGGGATGGGTTGGGTTGGGAGGGACCTCAGAGATCGTGGAATCATGGGATGGGTTGGAAAGGACCTTAAAGGTCAAGGAATCACACGATGGGTTGGGTTGGGAGGGACCTCAGCTGTGTTCCCAGCTGGTTCCCAGGTGTGCCTGGATGGATCCAGGTGTGCCCGGCCACATCCCAGGTGTGCCCGGCCACATCCCAGGTGTGCCTGATCTGTGTTCTAGGTGTGCCTGACTGGATCCCAGGTGTGCCCAGCGGGATCCAGCTGTGCCCGGCGGGATCCAGCTGTGCCTGATCTGTGTCCCAGGTGTGCCCGGCCACATCCCAGGTGTGCCCAGCTCGATCCAGGTGTGCCTGGCCGAATCCCAGCTGTGCCTGGCCGGATCCCAGGTGTGCCCAGCTGGATCCAGGTGTTCCCGGCCAGATCCCAGGTGTTCCCGGCCGGATCCCAGCTGTGCCTGGCTGGATCCCAGTTGTGCCCAGCTGGATCCAGGTGTTCCCGGCCGGATCCCAGCTGTGCCTGGCCGGATCCCAGGTGTGCCCAGCTGGATCCAGGTGTTCCCGGCCGGATCCCAGCTGTGCCTGGCCGGATCCCAGGTGTGCCCAGCTGGATCCAGGTGTTCCCGGCCAGATCCCAGGTGTGCCTGGCCGGATCCCAGCTGTGCCCGGCAGGATCCAGCTGTACCCGCCCACATCCCAGGTGTGCCTGATCTGTGTCCCAGGTGTGCCCGGCCGGATCCAGGTGTGCCTGGTGGGATCCAGGTGTGCCTGATCTGTGTCCCAGGTGTGCCTGGCTGGATCCAGGTGTGCCCGGCCGGATTCCAGGTGTGCCCGGCCGGATTCCAGGTGTGCCCGGCCGGATCCCAGCTGTGCCCAGCAGGATCCAGCTGTGCCCCCGCGGTGCCCGTACCTGGTAGAAGCCCTGCCCGAAGGCGGGGCTGTTGTCGT
This sequence comes from Tapera naevia, assembly GCA_033556795.1. Taxonomy (NCBI): domain Eukaryota; kingdom Metazoa; phylum Chordata; class Aves; order Cuculiformes; family Neomorphidae; genus Tapera; species Tapera naevia. The sequence goes on along the minus strand of JAUMJJ010000968.1, from coordinate 96,806 downwards.
TGACGTCCTCCACCAGGACGCTCAGGTGGGCGCGCGCCTCGTGGCGCCCGTCGCTGGCGCGCAGCTGGAGGCCGTAGCGGGCGCGGCCCTCGCGGTCCAGCGGCGCCGTCAGGGCGATGGCGCCCCCGAAGCGGGCGACGGCGAAGGGCGCCCCGGGGTCCTCTGCGGGCACCCCCAGCGCGTAGGAGAGGGCGGGGCCACAGTCCACATCGTTGCCCGTCACCTGGGTGATCCAGGTGCCCGGGAGGGCGTCTGCGGGGAAGGGGGGGGACACAATGGAGAGGGGGCACCACACCTGGGGGGGGGGGCAGGAGGGAGAAGGTTCTGGAACCACAGGACCACAGGGAGAGGGAAGGGAGGGAGAAGGTACTGGGACCACATGGAGATGGGGAAGGAGAGGTCCTGGGACCACTTGGAGATGGAGAAGAAGGTCCTGGGACCACTTGGAGATGGAGAAGGAGAAGGTCCTGGAAGAACATGGGCAGGGGAGGGAGAAGGTTCTGGAACCACAGGACCACGGGGACCATAGGGAGAGGGAAGGGAGGGAGAAGGTCCTGGGACCACACGGAGATGGGGAAGGAGAAGGTTCTGGAACCATAGGATGGACCACATGGGGAGGGAAGGGAAGGAGAAGGTCCTGGGAGCACTTGGAGATGGAGATGGTCCTGGGAGCACAGGGAGGGAGAAGGTTCTGGAACGACAAGACCACAGGGACCACAGGGAGAGGGAAGGGAAGGAGAAGGTCCTGGGACCATACGGAGATGGGGAAGGAGAAGGTTCTGGAACCACAGGATCACATGGACCACAGGGAGAGGGAAGGGAAGGAGAAGGTCCTGGAACCAGACAGAGGAGGAGAAGGAGAAGGCACTGGGACCACTTGGAGATGGGGAAGGAGAAGGTTCTGGAACCACAGGATCACATGGACCACATGGGGAGGGAAGGGAAGGAGAAGGTCCTGGGAGCACTTGGAGATGGGGAAGGAGAAGGTTCTGGAACCACAGGACCACAGGGACCACAGGGAGAGGGAAGGGAGGGAGAAGGTCCTGGGACCACAAGGAGAGGGGTTGGGAGAAGGTCCTGGGACCAATTGGAGATGGAGAAGGAGAAGGTCTTGGAAACACATGGAGAGGGGAGGGAGAAGGTCCTGGGACCACATGGAGAGGAGAGGGAGGAGGTCCTGGGACCACATGGAGATGGAGAAGGAGAAGGTTCTGGGACCACAAAGTGATGGAGAAGGTCCTGGAACCACACGGAGATGGGGAGGAAGAAGGTCCTGGGACCACAAGGAGAGGAAATGGAGAGAGAAGGTGCCAGAACCAGATGGAGATGGGGAAGGAGAAGGTCCTGGGACCACTTAGAGATGGGGAGGGAGAAGGTCCTGGGACCACATGGAGAGGGGGAAGGAGAAGGTTCTTACTCTCCGGGACCCGAATCTCCGAGGGGAAGGGGATGGTGGGGCTGTTGTCGTTGACGTCCATCACCACGATGGTCAAGGTGGCCGAGCCCACCAGAGGTGGTGTCCCCCTGTCCGTCGCCGTCACCACCAACCTGTGGGAGAGGACACACGTGGAACCAAGGAACCATGGAATGATGGGATGATGGAACCATGAGATGATGGAACCGTGGATTCATGGGATGATGGAAACGTGGGATGATGGAACCATGGAATCATGAAGGCTGGAGAAGCCCTCTGAGCTCATCCAACCCAACCATCACTCCAACCCCACCGTGACCACCAAAGCCTGTCTTGAAGCACCACATCCACGTGGGTTTTGAACCCCTCCAGGGATGGAGACTCCACCACTGCCCTGGGAGCCTCTTCCAGTCCCTGGAGGTGGCCAAGGCCAGGTTGGATGGGGCTTGGAGCCCCCTGAGCCAGTGGGAGGTGTCCCTGCCCATGGAGCTGGATGGGCTTGGAGGTCCTTCCAACCCAACCCATGGTTCCATGATTGTTGAGGTCTCCTCCAACCCAACCCAACTCAATTCAACCCAATCCAACCCAGCCCAACTCAACCCAACCCAACTCAACCCAACTCAACCCATGGCTCCATGACTCTAAGTTGCCATCAACCAGAAGCTCCAGATTCCATCCCTGGAGGTGGCCAAGGCCCGGTTGGATGGGGCTTGGAGCCCCCTGAGTCAGGGGGAGGTGTCCCTGCCCATGGAACTGGATGGGCTTGGAAGACCCTTCCAACCCAACCCATCCCATGATTCCAAGACCTTCAAGGTCCCTTCCAATCCAACTCATCCCACCATTCCAAGACCTTTGAGGTCCCTTCCAACCCAACCCATCCCACCATTCCAAGACCTTTGAGGTCCCTCCCAACCCAACTCATCCCACCATTCCAAGACCTTTGAGGTCCCTCCCAACCCAACCCATCCCATCATTCCAAGAAGACCTTTGAGGTCCCTCCCAACCCAACCCATCCCATGATTCCAAGACCTTCAAGGTCCCTTCCAACCCAACTCATCCCACCATTCCTAGACCTTTGAGGTCCCTTCCAACCCAACCCATCCCACCATTCCAAGACCTTTGAGGTCCCTCCCAACCCAACCCATCCCATCATTCCAAGAAGACCTTTGAGGTCCCTCCCAACCCAACCCATCCCATGATTCCAAGACCTCTGAGGTCCCTTCTGACCCAACCCCTCCAGCACCACCCCACATCACAACCCCAAGCGCCGAGACAGCTTTGGGTGGCCCTGAGAGTCTGAGAACCCTCCAGACCTTCTCCCCGTCTCCCCTTCCCGCCCATCGGTGGTCACCCAGGTCCACTCACGTGGTCTCGGCCCAGATCTCCCGGTCGAGGATGGCGCTGGTGGTGATGGAGCCGCTCTGGGGGTCGATGTGGAACAAGCCCGGGGTCGGCAGGGACTGCTCGATCCCGTAGGTCACCTGCCCGTTGGCTCCCTGGTCCAGGTCATCAGCCAGGACCTGCGAAGCCACCAGAGAAACTGAGCCATGGTGGAACCCTCAACCCTTCCTGAGGTTGGACCCATCCATTGGCACCACCCGGGGTCCATGGCTCATCCCACCACTCAGGAGAGCCCCAGGACCAGTGAAGCCACCAGAGAAACTGAGCTATGGAGGAACCCTCAACTCTTCCCGAGGTTGGACCATCCATGGACACCACCCTCGGGGTCCATGGCTCATCCCACCACCCCAGGAGAGCCCCAGGGGAGTTGTGAAGCCACCAGAGAAACTGAACCTTGGAGGAACCCTCAACCCTTCCTGAGGTTGGACCATCCGTGGGCATCACCCCTGGGTCCATGGCTCGTCCCACCACCCCAGGAAAGCCCCAGGAACTGGGAATCCACCAGAGAAACTGAGCCTTGATGGAACCTTCAACCCTTCCCGAGGTTGGACCCATCCATGGCTCATCCCACCACCCCAGGAGAGCCCCAGGAACTGGGAATTCACCAGAGAAACTGAGCCTTGATGGAACCTTCAACCCTTCCTGAGGTTGGACCCATCCATGGGCACCAACCCAGGGCCCATGGCTCATCCCACCACCCCAGGAGAGCCCCAGGACCAGCAAAGCCACCAGAGAAACTGAGCCTTGATGGAACCCTCAACCCTTCCTGAGGTTGGACCCATCCATGGGCACCACCCCAGGAGAGCCCCAGGAACTGGGAATCCACCAGAGAAACTGAGCCTTGATGGAACCCTCAACCCTTCCTGAGGTTGGACCTATCCATGGGCACCAACCCAGGGCCCATGGCTCATCCCACCACCCCAGGAGAGCCCCAGGACCAGCAAAGCCACCAGAGAAACTGAGCCTTGATGGAACCCTCAACCCTTCCTGAGGTTGGACCCATCCATGGCTCGTCCCACCACCCAAGGAGAGACCCAGGAGCTGGGAATTCACCAGAGAAACTGAGCCTTGATGGAACCCTCAACCCTTCCTGAGGTTGGACCCATCCATGGCTCATCCCACCACTCAGGAGAGCCCCAGGACCAGTGAAGCCACCAGAGAAACTGAGCTATGAAGGAACCCTCAACTCTTCCCAAGGTTGGACCATCCATGGACACCACCCTCGGGGTCCATGGCTCATCCCACCACCCCAGGAGAGCCCCAGGACCAGTGAAGCCACCAGAGAAACTGAGCCATGGTGGAACCCTCAACTCTTCCTGAGGTTGGACCATCCATGGGCATCACCCCCGGGTCCATGGCTCGTCCCACCACCCCAGGAGAGCCCCAGGAACTGGGAATCCACCAGAGAAACTGAGCCTTGATGGAACCCTCAACCCTTCCTGAGTTTGGACCCATCCATGGGCACCAACCCAGGGCCCATGGCTCATCCCACCACCCCAGGAGAGCCCCAGGACCAGCGAAGCCACCAGAGAAACTGAGCCTTGATGGAACCCTCAACCCTTCCTGAGGTTGGACCCATCCATGGCTCGTCCCACCACTCAGGAGAGCCCCAGGACCAGTGAAGCCACCAGAGAAACTGAGCCTTGATGGAACCCTCAACCCTTCCTGAGGTTGGACCCATCCATGGCTCATCCCACCACCCCAGGAGAGCCCCAGGAGCTGGGAATTCACCAGAGAAACTGAGCCATGGTGGAACCCTCAACTCTTCCCAAGGTTGGACCATCCATGGACACCACCCCCGGGTCCATGGCTCATCCCACCACCCCAGGAGAGCCCCAGGGGCTGGGATGTCCCCGTGGGTGGCCCCAGTCGTACCTGGATGACGGGGGAGTCGTAGCTCTGGGACTCCCAGATGAAGGCCACGTAGTCCTGGAGCTGGAAGCGCGGCGCGTTGTCGTTGACGTCCTGCAGGTTGACGTTCACGGCCATGAAGGCCAAGGAGGTCGTTGTCTCCGCCTGGACCACCAAACGCAGCCTCGGACCGGCCTCGAAATCCAGGCTGGTGGAATCCTGGACGGAGATGACACCTGGGGGCAGGAGCAGAGCAGGATGGGGTGGGTGGAGAAGCTGTGGGAGATGCACCCACGCGCCCACCCCACGTCTCCTTTCTCCGCTGCTTGGTCCACCCTTCTGCTCATCCAACCCTTCTGGGAGAGAAGAACCAGGAGGATTCCTTGGGGTCCTCTCCAAAGTGGGAGCCACCTCTGCAGTCCCGGTGGGATGTCCTGGGGGCTCCTGTCTCCTCCCAGCGTGGAGACACCGTGGGAGCTGCAGCCAACTGGGAGGAGAACTGGCCCATGTCAAGCCCTGTGGGGCTGCAGAAGCTCGTGGAGCTCCACACCAAGGTCATGGAATGGGTTGGGTCAGAAGGGACCTCAAAGGTCTTGGAACCATGGGATGGGTTGGGTTGGAAGGGACCTCAGAGATGATGGAGCCATGGGATGGGTTGGGTTGGAAGGGACCTCAAAGATCTTCTTGGAATCTTGGGATGGGTTGGGTCAGAAGGGACCTCAAAGGTCTTGGAACCATGGGATGGGTTGGGTTGGAAGGGACCTCAAAGATCTTCTTGGAATCTTGGGATGGGTTGGGTCAGAAGGGACCTCAAAGGTCTTGGAACCATGGGATGGGTTGGGTTGGAAGGGACCTCAAAGATCTTCTTGGAATCTTGGAATGGGTTGGGTTGGAAGGGACCTCAATGATCTTGGAACCATGGGATGGGTTGGGTTGGAAGGGACCTCAGAGATGATGGAGCCATGGGATGGGTTGGGTTGGGTTGGAAGGGCCCTCCAAGCCCACCCAGTTCCCACCCCCCAGGGTCTTCCTCCAAGCCCCACCCAACCTGGCCTTGGCCACCTCCAGGGATGGGGCCACCACTTCCCTGGACAACCTGGGCCACTGGAACCTTCCCTGGAGCCCCTTTCCCTACCGGAAGCTCCTCCAAGGTCCCCCCAGAGCCTTCTCCTCTCCAGGCTGGACACCCCCACCTCTCCCACCCTCTCCTCCCACGGGAGGTTCTCCACCCTTGGACCATCCCCATGGCCTCCTCCGGCCTCGCCCCAACATCTCCAGCTCCTTCCTGAGCTGGGGACTCCAGAGCTGGCCCCGGGGTCTCTCCAGAGAAGAACCCCCTCCCTGGCCCCTCCTTTGGCCCCAGCCCAGGACCCCATTGGATCTCCAGGCTGTGACCCCACGTTCCCAGCTCCTGGTGACCTTCTCCACCCCCACCCCAAGGCCTTCTCCTTGGGGCTGCTCCCCATCCCTTTATCCCCCACCTTCTCCTGATGCCCCACCCAGCACCAGGGACACGTTGGGCCCAGCGACCGCTCGAGGACCTCCTCTCTCAATGCCCACCAGGTGGTTCCCCATCTGCCACCACCTTTGGGACTCCAGGGAGTCCCCTGGGCCCAAGGCCCCGGCACCGGCGATGGGAGCGGCACCTCGGGGGTGGTCCTGGCCCTTGGTCACTCCTCAAGTTGGCCAAGGAGGGCTTTTTTGGGAGTCATCCAGACCAAACGTGGTGTTGGGAGCTGTGGCCAACGACCCCTGGGTGGGTTCCTGTCCAAGGATTGGTCACTTTACTGGTGGAGTAACTTCTGTTGTCCAGGGAAGTGGTGGTCCCATCCCTGGAGGTGGTCAAGGCCAGGTTGGGTGGGGCTTGGAGCCCCCTGGGCCAGGGGGAGGTGGCCCTGGGGGTTGGAATTGGGTGGGCTTGGAGGGCCCTTCCAACCCAACCCAACCCATGGTTCCATGACCTTTGAGGTCTCCTCCAACCCAACATAATCCAACCCATGGTTCCATGACCTTTGGGGTCTCCTCCAACCCAACCCAACCCAACCCATGGTTCCATGATCTTTGAGGTCCCTCCAACCCAACCCATGGTTCCATGATCTTTGAGGTCCCTCCAACCCAACCCAACCCAACCCAATCCATGGTTCCATGCTCTTTGAGGCCTCCTCCAAGCCAACCCAACCCATCCCATGGTTCCATGCTTCTACATTGCCTTCAACCAGAACCCCCAGATCCCATCCCTGGAGGTGTCCAAGGCCAGGTTGGATGGGTTTGGAGCCCCCTGAGCCAGTGGGAGGTGGAACTGGATGGGCTTTGAGGTCCTTTCCAACCCAACCCATCCCATCGGCTCCAAGGCTTGGCCCATGATCCAGGAGGGTCGAGAACTGGATGACCTTGGAGGTCTTTTCCAACTAAAACCATTCCATGATTCCAAGGGGGACAGCCCAGGGAGGGTTGGAACTGGATGATCTTGAAGGTCCTTTCCAACCTGACCCACTCCATGATTCCATGGACTGGTCCACACTCGAAGGGCTTGGAACTGGATGACCTTGAAGGCCTCTTCCCACCCAAAGCATTCCACGATTCCAAGGCTTGGCCCATGATCCAGGAGGGTCGGAACTGGATGATCTTTAAGGTCTGTTCCAACCCAACCCATCCCATGACTCCAGGGGCCATGGAGCAGGAGAATGGAAATGGATGGGCTTTGAGGCCTTTGAGGTCCTTTATCCATCAATTCTGAGGTCCCTTCCAACCCAACCCATGACTCCAAGATCCTTGAGGTCCTTTCCAACCCAACGCCTTCCATGACCTTGGAGGTTCCTTCCAGCCCAACCCATCCCTTATTCCATGACCTTTGAGGTCCCTCCCAACCCAACCCCTTCCATGATTCCAAGACCTTTGAGGTCCCTCCCAACCCAACCATTCCATGACCTTTGATGTCTCTTCCAACCCAGCCCATCCTGTGATTCCAAGATCTCTGAGGTCCCTCCCAACCCAACCCATTCCACGATTCCAAGACCTTTGAGGTCCCTTCCAACCCAACCCATTCCATGATTCCATGACCTTTGAGGTCCCTTCCAACCCAACCCAACCCAACCATGATTCCATGACCTTTGAGGTCCCTTCCAACTCAACCCATTCCATGATTCCAAGACCTTCCAACCCAACCCAACCATTCCATGATCTTTGAGGTCCCACCCAACCCATCCCATTACTCCAAGACCTCTGAGGTCCCTTCCCACCCAACCCATCCCATGTCTCCATAGAGGCGTTGACTGAGTCCCGGGGTCCTCTTGGGGGGTCTCCAACCCCAGGAGGTCCTCGGGCCCTACCTGAGCTGGGCTGGATGAGGAACGCGTTCTTCTCGTTGCCGCTGACGATGCTGTAGGTGATGGGGCCCGAGGAGCCCCCCGTGTGCACGGCCTGGACCTCGGCCACCACCGTGCCTGGAAGAGAAGGGGACGGAGGGACCTCAGGAATGGGGTGGCCACGAAGGTCAGGGTGGGGCGTGGCCACCAGGAGCTGCACCACAGGGACCGTGGCTCCACCAGAGGAACCGGGACCTCACGGGGACTTTGGGCTGGGATCTGGGATTTTATGGTCCCTCTGTGACCCTGGAGACCTTCCCGGGCCAACTGGGCACCTCGACAGTGACCGGAACACCTGGAGACAAGGCCACCCTCAACAGCCTGGGCACCGGGTGGGCCTTGGAGACCTGGGGACCACACAAAGCCCAGTGGGGCTTCCGAGGCTTCCAGAGCTCCAGGGGTTGAGGTTCTTCCACCTTCTCCAGCCCAGGACCACCTCTTCCCCCTCCACCCGAGGCTTCCAGATCTCCATGGGTTGAGTCTCCTCCACCCTCTCCAGCCCAGAACCACCTCCCCACCCTCTGCCCAAAGCCTAACGGGGCTTCCAAGGCTTCCAGTGCTCCATGGGTTGAGTCTCTTCCACCTTCTCCAACCCAGAACCTCCTCCTCCCCCTCCACCCGAGGCTTCCAGATCTCCATGGGTTGAGTCTCCTCCACCCTCTCCAGCCCAGAACCACCTCCTCACCCTCTGCCCAAGGCACAATGGGGCATCCAGAGCTCCCAGTGCTCCATAGGTTGAGTCTCCTCCACCTTCTCCATCCAAACACCACCTCCCCGCTCTCTACCAAAGCCCAATGGGGCTTCCAAGGCTTCCAGTGCTCCATGGGTTGAGTCTCCTCCACCTTCTCCAGCCCAGAACCACCTCCCCACCCTCTGCCCAAGGCACAATGGGGCATCCAGAGCTCCCAGTGCTCCATGGGTTGAGTCTCCTCCACCTTCTCCAGCCCAGAACCACCTCCCCACCCTCTGCCCAAAGACTAACGGGGCTACCAAGGCTTCCAGTGCTCCATGGGTTGAGTCTCCTCCACCTTCTCCATCCCAAAACCACCTCCCCATTCTCCACCCAAGGCTTCCAAACCTCCCTGGGCTGATCTCCTCCACCTTCTCCAGCCCAGAAACACCTCCCCAACCTCTATCCAAGGCTTCCAAATCTCCCTGGGCTGATCTCCTCCACCTTCTCCAGCCCAGAAACACCTCCACACCCTCTGCTCAAAGCACGATGGGGCTTCCAAAGCTTCCAAACTTCCCTGGGTTGAGTTTCCTCCACCTTCTCCATCCCAGAACCACCTCCCCATCCTGTACCCAAGGCTTCCAGACCTCCATGGGTTGAGCCTTCTCCACCTTCTCCAGCTCAGCACCACCTTTTAACCCTCTACTCAAAGGACAATGGGGCTTCCAAGGCTTCCGGACCTCCATGGGTTGAGCCTCCTCCACCTTCTCCAGCCCCAAACCACCTCCCCATTCTCCATCCAAGATTTCCAAACCTCCCTGGGGTCATCTCCTCCACCTTCTCCAGCCCAGAAACACCTCCACACCCTCTATCCAAGACTTCCACATCTCCATGGGCTGAGTTTCCTCCACCTTCTCCATCCCAGAACCACCTCCCCATCCTGTACCCAAGGCTTCCAGACCTCCATGGGCTGATCTCCTCCACCTTCTCCAGCCCAGAAACACCTCCTTACCTTCTACTCAAAGCACAATGTGACTTCCAAGGTTTCCAAACCTTCCTGATTGAGTCTCCTCCACCTTCTCAGGCCCAGAACCACCTCATCCTCTACTCAAAGCACAATGGGGCTTCCAAACTTCCATGGGTTGGGTCTCCTCCACCTTCTCCAGCCCAGGACCACCTCCCCACCCGAAGCCCGAAGCCCAATGAGGCTTCCAAAGCTCCCAGACTTCCATGGGTTGAGTCTCCTCCACCTTCTCAGGCCCAGAACCACCTCCCCACCCTCTGCCCAAAGCCCAATGTGGCTTCCAAGGCTTCAAATTCTCCATGGGTTGAGTCTCCTTGACCTTCTCAGGCCCAGAACCACCTCTTTATCCTCTACCAAAGCCCAATGGGGCTTCCAAGGCTTCCAAACTCCCACAGGTTGAGTCTCCTCCACCTTCTCCACCCCAGCCCCACCTCCCCACCCCACCCTGGCCCATCTCACCCCACCTCTTGCTCCTCCCTCCCTCCGGTCGCTACCTGGAGGGGCGTTTTCGGGCAGGGTCACCTCTCTGGAGCCGCGGGCGAAGCTCAGCCCGCGCTCGGGCTCCTCCTGCACGTGGACGACCACCACGCCGGTGGAGGAGAGCGCGGGCGTCCCCAGGTCGGTGGCCAACACCAGGAGGCTGCGTTGGCGCTGGCCCAGCTGGCCCAGGGGCCGCAGCAGCCGGATGTCCCCCGTGTAGGAGTCGACGGCGAAGGCGCCGCCGGGGTCGGCCAAGCGGTAGAGGATGGAGGCGTTGGCGCCCGCGTCGCCGTCCTCGGCCCTCACGGTGGCCACCACCCTCTTCAACGGGGCCTGGCGGGACACGTTGACCGCCAGGGGGCTGCGGGGGAAGGCGGGGGCGTGGTCGTTGACGTCTCGCACGGTGACGGTGACGCCAACCACGGCGCTCTTGGGCTCCCACGGCGCCGCGTCCACCGCCTTGGCCCAGAAGGTGTAACTGGGCCGCCGTTCCCGGTCCAACCCGCGGCAGCTCCGGACGCGCCCGCTCCGCGGCTCCACCTGGAAGGTCCCGAGCGAGTCGTTGCCCAGGTAGTAGGAGACCCTCCCGTTGGTGCCCTCGTCGGGGTCCTCGGCCGCCAGCTCCAGCACCAGGGAGCCCACGGGCAGGTCCTCGGGCACCTCCACCGCGTAGGAGGTCCTGGCGAAGGCGGGCGCGTTGTCGTTCAGGTCGGCGACGCGCACGGTCACCGTCATGGTGGCGCTGCGCCGCGGGGCGCCGCCGTCGCGCACCACCACCGCCAGGAGGTAGGAGGCCACGCGCTCGCGGTCCAGGGCGCGGGCGGTGGAGAGGACGCCCGAGGCGGGGTCGAGGCTGAAGTCCTGCTCGGGGTCTCCGTCTGGAGGAGAAGAAGGTGGGAGGAGAAGGTGATGGGGCCGGAACCGGTGTCCGACCTGATCCGGGCTGAGCCACGTGGTCCAGGGGGACCTGCCCACGGCACGGGGGTGGGACTGGAGGGGGTCTGAGGTCCCTTCCAACCCAACCCACTCCATGGTTCCATGAGCTCTGAGGTCTCTTCCAACCCAACCCATTCCATGGTTCCATGAGCTCTGAGGTCTCTTCCAACCCAAACCATTCCATGGTTCCACAAGCTTTGAGGTCCCTTCCAACCCAACCCATTCCATGGCTCCATAAGCTCTGAGGTCCCTTCCAACCCAACCCATTCCATGGCTCCACAAGCTTTGAGGTCTCTTCCAACCCAACCCATCCCATGGTTCCATGAGCTCTGAGGTCTCTTCCAACCCAACCCATTCCATGGCTCCACAAGCTTTGAGGTCTCTTCCAACCCAACCCATCCCATGGTTCCATGAGCTCTGAGGTCCCTTCCAACCCAACCCATTCCATGGTTCCAAGATCCTTGAGGTCTCTTCCAACCCAACCCATTCCATGGCTCCACAAGCTTTGAGGTCCCTTCCAACCCAACCCATTCCATGGCTCCACGAGCTCTGAGGTCCCTTCTAACCCAACCCACTCCATGGCTCCACGAGCTCTGAGGTCTCTTCTAACCCAACCCATTCCATGGCTCCACAAGCTTTGAGGTCTCTTCCAACCCAACCCATTCCATGGCTCCACAAGCTTTGAGGTCTCTTCCAACCCAACCCATCCCATGGTTCCATAAGCTCTGAGGTCCCTTCCAACCCAACCCATTCCATGGCTCCACAAGCTTTGAGGTCTCTTCCAACCCAACCCATCCCATGGTTCCATGAGCTCTGAGGTCCCTTCCAACCCAACCCATTCCATGGTTCCAAGATCCTTGAGGTCTCTTCCAACCCAACCTATTCCATGGCTCCACAAGCTTTGAGGTCTCTTCCAACCCAACCTATTCCATGGCTCCACAAACTTTGAGGTCTCTTCTAACCCAACCCATTCCATGGCTCCACAAGCTCTGAGGTCCCTTCCAACCCAACCCATTCCATGGCTCCATAAGCTCTGAGGTCCCTTCCAACCCAACCCATTCCATGGCTCCACAAGCTTTGAGGTCTCTTCCAACCCAACCCAACCCATCCCATGGTTCCATGAGCTCTGAGGTCCCTTCCAACCCAACCCATTCCATGGTTCCAAGATCCTTGAGGTCTCTTCCAACCCAACCTATTCCATGGCTCCACAAGCTTTGAGGTCTCTTCCAACCCAACCCATCCCATTGGTCCATGAGCTCTGAGGTCCCTTCCAACCCAATCCATTCCATGGTTCCACGAGCTTTGAGGTCCCTTCCAACCCAACCCATTCCATGGCTCCATGAGCTCTGAGGTCCCTTCCAACCCAAGCCATTCCATGATTCCATAAGCTTTGAGGTGTCTTCTGACCCAACCCAGCTCATGGTTCCATGACCTTTGAGGTCCTTCCCAACCCAAACCCATTCCATGATTCCATGATCTTTCAGGTACGTTCCAAAACAACCCATCCCATGGTTCCATGATTCCAAGTTGCCATCAACCAGAAGCCTCAGATCCCATCCCTGGAGGTGTCCAAGGCCAGGTTGGAGGGAGCTCGGAGCCCCCTGAGCCAGGGGGAGGTGTCCCTGCCCATGGAACTGGATGGGCTTGGAGGTCCCTTCCAACCCCACCCATTCCATGATTCCATAGGAGAACCTGCCCTGTGCTGCCTGAGAGGCACCACAACTCCTGGAGAGGAGGTCATGGGGAGGTGGGTTGGGGTCTTCACCCAAGGAACAAGGGGTGGGATGAGAGGGAACGGCCTCAGGTGGCCCCAGGGGAGGGTTGGGTTGGACATTGGAGATGGAAGTTCTTTCATGGAAAGGGTTCTCCAACCCCGGCAGAGACTCCCAGGGCAGGGTGGGGTCTCCATGTCTGGAGGGGCTGGGCTGATGGTTGGACTGGATGAGGTTGGAGGGCTCCTCCAACCTTCAAGATTCCATGATTCTCCGTCCAGAGTGGTGTGGTCTGACAGGAACCCAAGGCCACGGTGGGGTGGAACCTCCTTGGTCCAGCTGTGTCAGCAGGAGAACAGTCTCCACCCCCTCGTGGGCCGTGGAGAGCCCCGAGATAACACGTGGGGGGACAAGAGCAGAGGGACCTCGCTCAGGAACCTGGGAACCCAACAGATCAGGGCCACCAAGAGAGGTCTAGGCCTGGGGAATCCGGCAAGAACCTTGGGAACAAGGAGGTTCAGCCTCTCCAGATCTTCCTGGAATCATGGGATGGGTTGGGTTGGAAGGGACCTCCAAGCCCATCCAGTTCCATGGGCAGGGACACCTCCCCCTGGCTCAGGGGGCTCCAAACCCATCCAACCCGGCCTTGGCCACCTCCAGGGATGGGATCTGGGGGTCCTGGTTGATGGCAACTTGGAATCGTGGAGCCGTGGGTTGAGTTGGGTTGGGTTGGGGGAGACCTCAACGATCATGGAACCATGGGTTGCGTTGGGTTGCGTTGGGTTGGGTTGGGTTGGGTTGGGAGGGACATCAAAGCCCATCCAGTTCCACCCCCCAGGGCCACCTCCCCCTGGCTCAGGTTCCTCCAAGCTCCACCCAACCTGGCCTTGGCCACCTCCAGGGATGGGGCTTCCATGACCTCTCCAGGCCTCCAGATCCAGCGGAACCTTCCCTGGAGCCCCTTTCTCTACTGGAAGCTGCTCCAAGGTGTCCCTGGAGTCTTCTCCTCTCAAGGCTGGACAATCCCACCTCTCCCACCCTCTCCGTGGCCTCCTCTAGCCTCGCTCCAACATCTCCAGATCCTTCCTGAGCTCAGGACTCCAGACCTGGCCCCGGGGCTCCAGGTGGGGTTTCACCTGAGCAGCGCAGCGCGGTGGAACCCCCTCCATGGCCCTGCTGGTCCCAATCCCTTGGGTGATGTTTCCCAAACCCTTGGGTGATGCTTCCCAATCCCTTGGGTGATGCTTCCCAGATCCTTGGGTGATGCTTCCCAGATCCTTGGGTGATGCTTCCCAATCCCTTGGGTGATGCTTCCCAGATCCTTGGGTGATGCTTCCCAATCCCTTGGGTGATGCTTCCCAATCCCTTGGGTGATGTTTCCCAAACTCTTGGGTGATGCTTCCCAATCCCTTGGGTGATGTTTCCCAAATCCTTGGGTGATGCTTCCCAATCCCTTGGGTGATGCTTCCCAAACTCTTGGGTGATGCTGCCCAAATCCTTGGGTGATGCTTCCCAATCCCTTGGGTGATGCTTCCCAATCCCTTGGGTGATGTTTCCCAAATCCTTGGGTGATGCTTCCCAATCCCTTGGGTGATGTTTCCCAAATCCTTGGGTGATGCTTCCCAATCCCTTGGGTGATGTTTCCCAAATCCTTGGGTGATGCTTCCCAATCCCTTGGGTGATGTTTCCCAAATCCTTGGGTGATGCTGCCCAAACCCTTGGGTGATGCTTCCCAATCCCTTGGGTGATGCTTCCCAAACTCTTGGGTGATGCTGCCCAAATCCTTGGGTGATGTTTCCCAAACCCTTGGGTGATTCTTCCCAAACCCCTGGGTGATGCTTCTGGACCCAGAGGACCCCTGGTGACCACTCCCCCTCACTCCCAGGAGCTCCTCACCTGCCACCAGGTATTCCAGGCGCCCGTTGTCACCGCCGTCGGGGTCGGTGGCCCTCAGGGTGTAGATGGCCCCGGGGCTCTGGTTCTCGGGGACCTCCAGGGTGCGGGAATCGCTCTCCGGGAGCGGCGCGTGGTCGTTCTCATCCCCCACCGTCACCCGCACCGACACCTTGGAGAGGTTGGGGGGGAACCCCGAGTCCCGCGCGTAGACTGCGGAGAGAGGAGAGAGGGTGGGAAGGAGGAGGGGGGAAGGGTGGGAAGAGGGAGATGGGAAGGGTGGGAGGAAGGAGGTGGAAGTGTTGGAAGAAGGAGGTGGGAAGGATGGGAAGAGGGAGATGGGAAGTGTTGCAAGGAGGAGATGGGAAGGGTGGGAACGAGGTGGAAGGTTGGGAAGAAGGAGGTGGAAGTGTTGGAAGAAGGAGGTGGGAAGGAGGAGGTGGGAAGAAGGAGATGGGATGAGTTGGAAGAAGGAGGTGGAAGTGTGGGAAGAAGGAAGTGGGAAGGAGGAGATGGGAAGGAGGAGGTGGGAAGGGTGGGAAAGAGGAGATGGGATGGAGGAGGTGGGATGGGTGGGAAGAAGGGGATGGGAAGTGTTGGAAGAAGGAGGTGGGAAGGGTTGGGAAGAAGGAGGTGGGAAGGAGGGGAAGAAAGAGGTGGGAAGGGTGGGAAAGAGGAGATGGGATGGAGGAGGTGGGATCGGTGGGAAGGAGGAGATGGGAAGTGTTGGAAGGAGGAGATGGGAAGGGTGGAAAAGGTGGGAAGAGGGAGGTGGGAAGGGTGGGAAGAAGGAGGTGGGAAAGGTGGGAAGAGGGAGGTGGGAAGGGTGGGAAGAGGGAGATGGGAAAGGTGGGAAGAAGGAGGTGGGAAGGGTGGGAAGAAGGAGGTGGGAAGGGTGGGAAGGAGGAGGTGGGAAGGGTGGGAAGAGGGAGGTGGGAAGGGTGGGAAGAGGGAGATGGGAAAGGTGGGAAGAAGGAGGTGGGAAGGGTGGGAAGAGGGAGGTGGAAGTGTTGGAAGAAGGAGGTGGGAAGGGTAGGAAGAAGGAGGTGGGAAGGGTGGGAAGAAGGAGGTGGGAAGAGTGGGAAGAGGGAGATGGGAAAGGTGGGAAGGAGGAGATGGGAAGGGTGGGAAGGAGGAGGTGGGAAGGGTTGGGAAGAAGGAGGTGGGAAGGGTTGGGAAGAGGGAGATGGGAAGGGTGGGAAGGAGGAGGTGAGAAGGGTGGGAAGGAGGAGGGGGGAAGGGTGGGAAAGAGGAGATGGGATGGAGGAGGTGGGATGGGTGGGAAGGAGGAGATGGGAAGTGTTGGAAGGAGGAGATAAGAAGGGTGGGAAGAAGGAGATGGGAAGGAGGGGGTGGGAAGTGATGGAAGGAGGAGGTGGGAAGGGTGGAAAGGAGGAGATGAGAAGAGTGGGATGGAGGAGGTGGGATGTGTTGGAAGAAGGAGGTGGGAAGAAGGAGGTGGGAAGAAGGAGATGGGATGAGTGGTAAGGAGGAAATGGGAAGAGTTGGAAGAAGGAGGTGGGAAGGGTGGGAAGGAGGAGGTGGGATGGAGGAGGTGGAATGGGTGGGAAGAAGGAGATGGGAAGTGTTGGAAGAAGGAGGTGGGAAGGCTGGGAAGGAGGAGGTGGGAAGGGTGGAAAGGAGGAGGTGGGAAGGGTGGAAAGCAGGAGGTGGGAAGGGTTGGGAAGGAGGAGGTGGGAAGGGTGGGAAGGAGGAGGTGGGAAGGGTGGGAAGGAGGAGATGGGAAGGGTGGGAAGAAGGAGGTGGGAATGAGTTGGAAGAAGGAGGTGGGAATGAGTTGGAAGAAGGAGGTGGCTGGGAGATGCCACCAAGGACCTCCGTTGTCCCAACCTCTGGACAATCCCTTAGACGTGGGACCATCGGCACCCAAGAAGTCCCAGAGGACCCCCGAGGACCCCCCGGCCTCCCCAGCTCCTCCCAGGTCCCCCCAGTGACCCTCCCAACCCTGAGGAGCCCCCCCCCGGGCCCCCCTTGGGGTGTCTTCTCCTCCCAGCCCGGGGTCCCCCCAGGTCCCACCTGTCAGGAGGTGCTGCTCCTGCTCCTCCCGGTCCAGGGGGCGGGAGGTGACGATGAGACCCGTCCGGGGGTGGATGGAGAAGAGCTCCCCGGAGAGGCCCCCGTAGGACACTTCCCCGTTGGAACCTGCGGGAGGAACCCGGCTGGAGGAGAACCCTGAGGAGCTGCTTCCCCCCAGCACCTCCAGCTCCTCCTTCCCATCTCCTCCTTCCCATCTTCTTCCCACCCTTCCCACCTCCTCCTTCCAACACTTCCCACCTCCTCCTTCCCACTCTTCTCACCTCCTTCTTCCCACCCTTCCCACCTCCCTCTTCCCACCTTTCCCACCTCCCTCTTCCCACCCTTCCCATCTCCTCCTTCCCACCCTTCCCATCTCCCTCTTCCCACCCTTCCCATCTCCTTCTTCCCACCCTTCCCACCTCCTCATTCCCACCCTTCTCACCTCCCTCTTCCCACCCTTCCCACCTCCTCCTTCCCACCCTTCCCATCTCCTCCTTCCCACCCTTTCCACCTCCTTCTTCCAACACTTCCACCTCCTCCTTCCCAACCCTTCCCACCTCCTCCTTCCCAACCCTTCCCATCTCCTCCTTCCCACTCTTCTCACCTCCTTCTTCCCACCCTTCCCATCTCCCTCTTCCCACCCTTCCCATCTCCTCCTTCCCACCCTTCCCATCTCCTTCTTCCCACCTTTCCCATCTCTCTCTTCCCACCCTTCCCACCTCCTTCCTCCCACCCTTCCCACCTCCTCCTTCCCACACTTCCACCTCCTCCTTCCCAACCCTTCCCACCTCCCTCTTCCCACCCTTCCCACCTTCTTCTTCCCACCCTTCCCACCTCCTCCTTCCCACTCTTCCCACCTCCCTCTTCCCACACTTCCACCTCCTCCTTCCCAACCCTTCCCACCTCCCTCTTCCCACCTCCTTCCTCCCACCCTTTCCACCTTCTTCTTCCCAACCCTTCCCACCTCCTCCTTCCCACCTTTCCCACCTCCCTCTTCCCACCCTTCCCACCTCCCTCTTCCCACCCTTCCCACCTCCTTCCTCCCACCCTTCCCACCTCCTTCCTCCCACCCTTCCCACCTTCTTCTTCCCAACCCTTCCCACCTCCTCCTTCCCACACTTCCACCTCCTTCTTCCCAACCCTTCCCATCTCCCTCTTCCCACCCTTCCCACCTCCTCCTTCCCACCCTTCCCACCCAGGGATCATCTCCACCCCTGGCAGGTAAAGGTGGGGCAGGAGCTCCCAGCCCAGTTTGTGGAAGAGAAGTTTGGAACTGGATGAGCTTTAAGGTCTCTTCCATCCCAACCTCCTCCATGATTCTACCAGATGGGCCAAGGAACCTCTAAAGGATCTCCAAGGGACCTCCAAGGGTCCTCCAAGGAATCTCCAAGGGAACTCCAAGGGACCTCCAAGGGACCTCCAAGGGACCTCAGGGGACCTCCAAGGGAACTCCAAGGGACCTCCAAGGGAACTCCAAGGGACCTCCAAGGGACCTCCAAGGAAACTCTAAGGGAACTCTAAGGGACCTCTAAGGGACCTCCAAGGAACCTCCAAGGGTCCTCCAAGGGACCTCTAAGTGACCTCCAAGGGACCTCCAGGGGACCTCCAAGGGACCTCCAAGGGAACTCCAAGGGAACTCCAAGGGTCCTCCAAGGAACCTCCAAGGGTCCTCCAAGGGACCTCCAAGGGACCTCTAAGGGACCTCCAAGGGACCTCCAGGGGACCTCCAAGGGAACTCCAAGGGACCTCCAAGGGAACTCCAAGGGTCCTCCAAGGGACCTCCAAGGGACCTCCAAGGGTCCTCCAAGGGACCTCCAAGGGACCTCCAAGGGAACTCCAAGGGACCTCCAAGGGACCTCCAAGGGAACTCCAAGGGACCTCCAAGGGACCTCCAAGGAAACTCTAAGGGACCTCTAAGGGACCTCTAAGGGACCTCCAAGGGACCTCCAGGGGACCTCCAAGGGAACTCCAAGGGAACTCCAAGGGAACTCCAAGGGAACTCCAAGGGTCCTCCAAGGAACCTCCAAGGGTCCTCCAAGGGACCTCCAAGGGACCTCTAAGGGACCTCCAAGGGACCTCCAGGGGACCTCCAAGGGAACTCCAAGGGTCCTCCAAGGGACCTCCAAGGGACCTCCAAGGGAACTCCAAGGGACCTCCAAGGGACCTCCAAGGAAACTCTAAGGGACCTCTAAGGGACCTCTAAGGGACCTCCAAGGGACCTCCAGGGGACCTCCAAGGGAACTCCAAGGGAACTCCAAGGGAACTCCAAGGGAACTCCAAGGGTCCTCCAAGGAACCTCCAAGGGAACTCCAAGGGACCTCTAAGGGACCTCTAAGGGACCTCCAAGGAACCTCCAAGGGTCCTCCAAGGGACCTCCAAGGGACCTCTAAGGGACCTCCAAGGGACCTCCAAGGGACCTCCAGGGGAACTCCAAGGAACCTCCGAAGGACCTCCAAGGGACCTCTAAGGGACCTCCAAAGGTCCTCCAAGGAGCCGAGGCCGTTGACGTGAGAAGAAGGAGCCCCCAGCCCTGCCCTCATCCCCATCTCCACGTCCTTCCCTCCGCGCCCGCGCTCTCCAGGCCAGGTGAGAAGGAGCAGAAGGGCCCCAGGTCCTGGGTTCTTCACCTCCAGAAGAACCTGGGTGCTCCAGGAGCCCCTCCCGGCCCCACCTGGTCCTCACCCAGGTCGCGGTCGGTGGCCACCACCCTCAGCACGGGGCTGCCCGCGGGGAGGTTCTCCATCAGGAGGACCTCGTACTCGGCTTCCTGGAAGGCGGGAGCTTCGTCGTTGACGTCCACCACCTCGATGGTCAGGAGCTGCGTGGCCGAGCGCCGCGGGAAGCCGTGGTCCGTGGCCACCACGCTCAGGTTGTGCTGGGCCACCTCCTCCCGGTCCAGGGCTCGCACGACGGAGAGGGCACCTGAGGACACGGGGAGAGGTGGGACCACGCGGCACCGGGACGGAGCGACCAGGAACTGGGTGGGGGGGACACACAACTTGGGGTGGCCACGGCTCAGGAGAGAGAGCAGAGGCCAGGACTGGAGTCCCCAGCTCAGGAAGGACCTGGAGATGTTGGGGCGAGGCCAGAGGAGGCCATGGAGATGATCCAAAGATGGAGAACCTCCCGTGGGAGGAGAGGGTGGGAGAGGTGGGGGTGTCCAGCCTGGAGAGAAGAAGGCTCCGGGGGGACCTCAGAGGAGCCTCCAGTAGGGAAAGGGGCTCCAGGGAAGGTTCCAGTGGCCCAGGTTGTCCAGGGAAGTGGTGGCCCCATCCCTGGAGGTGGCCAAGGCCAGGTTGGGTGGGGCTTGGAGCCCCCTGAGCCAATGGGGGGTGTCCCTGGGGGTTGGAACTGGGTGGGCTTGGAGGGCTCTTCCAACCCAACCCATCCCATGGTTCCAAGAGTTGGCCAACACATCAAGGAGTGGAACTGGATGGGCTTTGAGGGTCCTTCCAACCCAACCCATTCCATGGTTCCACGATTCCATGACCTCTGGAGTTCCTTCCAACCCAAACCATTCCATGGTTCCAAGGTTTGGCCAACACATCGTGAGGTGGAACTGGATGGGCTTTGAAGGCCCTTCCAACCCAATCCAATCCAACCCAATCCAACCCAATCCAACCCAATCCAATCCAATCCAATCCAATCCAATCCAATCCAATCCAATCCAATCCAATCCAATCCAATCCAATCCAATCCAATCCAATCCAATCCAATCCAATCCAATCCAATCCAATCCAACCCAACCCAACCCAACCCAACCCAACCCAACCCAATCCAAACAGTCCCATGGTTCCAAGGGTTGGCCAACACATCAGGGGTTGGAACTCGATGGGCTTCAAGGCCCCTTCCAACTCAACCCAACAAATCCCATGAATCCAAGGGTTGGCCAACACATCAGGGGTTGGAACTGGATGGACTTTGAGGGCCCTTCCAACCCAACTCATTCCATGATTCCAAGGATTGGCCAACACATCAAAGGGTGGAACTGGATGGGCTTTGAGGGCCCTTCCAACCCAACCCATTCCATGATTCCAAGGATTGGCCAACACATCAGGGGTTGGAACTGGATGATCTTTGAGGGCCCTTCCAACCCAATGCCCTCCATAATTCTATGACCGTGCCAACCAGGAGCCACACTCGGGGCTCTCCCCACCCCACAAATCCCCCTCCTCCTGGTGCCCATCCCACTCCTCCCTCCACCTCCCCATCCCCACTCCCCCTCCTCACCCCCTGTCCCCCCCCCCCCTCCCCGTGGCGCCCTCCTGGTGCCCTCACCGGTGCTGGGGTTGAGGTGGAAGCGCCCGTCGCCGTTGCCCGCGTGCACCGCGTAGGTGACGCGCCCGTTCTCCCCCAGGTCGTCGTCCCGGGCCAGGACGTGGAGGACCACGAAGCCCGGCGGTTGGTCCTCCATCAGGGCGATGGCGGAGGGCGAGAGGAAGGCGGGCGCGTTGTCGTTCTCGTCGGTCACGAACACGCGGGCGGTGACGGCGGCCGAGCGGCGCTGGCTGACGTTGAGGGCCTGGTCCGTGGCCTCCACCACCAAGAGGAAGGAGGCGACGGCCTCGCGGTCGAGGCTCTGCCGGAGGCTGAGGAGCCCCGAGCGCCCGTCGAGGTGGAACGGGGCACCGGGAGGTTCCTGGTGGATCAAGGAGTAGCGGATCTGGCTGTTGGGCCCCGCCCCGTCCCCGTCCAACGCTTGGAAGGTGAAGATGGAGGAGCCCACGGGGGCGTTCTCGGCGACCACGATGGTGACGGGGTCTTCGGGGAAGGCGGGCGCGTGGTCGTTGCAGTCCTGCACGTGGACGTGGACCAGGACCAACCTGGAGCTGGGGTAGCCCTGCTGCGTGTCCTCCACGCTCACCTGGAGCAGGTGCCGCGCCGCCGCCTCGTAGTCCAGCTGGCGGGCGGCGAAGATCTCCCCGGTCTCGCTGTCCACCGCGAAGGTGCCGTCCCCACCGCCTCCCACCACCGTGTAGGTCAGGGCTCCGCGCGTCGCCGCGTCCGGAGGGGCCACCGAACCGATGAGGGAGCCCGGTCGGACCCCCTCGAGAGGGTGCAGGGTCAGCACGGTGGCGTCGGGACGAGGCAGCGCCCGGGAGGACGGCAGCACCTGCGGGGAGAGGCCACGGTGAGGGGCGACCGCCACGGGGACGAGGGGTGGGAGGGACAGGATCCAACGCCGGGAGGGAGGGCGGGGCGAGAGGATGGAGTTGGGCTCTTCCCAGGGGTGGAAGAGGTCCAGAAGGTCCAACACCTGGAGGTAGGGGGCCAAGAGGCTGGAGTTGGGATCTCCCAATGGTGGAGGGGGCCAAGAAGATGGAGTTGGGCTCTTCCCAGGGGTGGAAGAGGTCCAGAAGGTCCAACACCTGGAGGGAGGGGGCCAAGAGGCTGGAGTTGGGCTCTTCCCAGGGGCGGAAGAAGCCAAGAGGATGGAGTTGGGCTCTTCCTGGTGGTGGAAGAAGCCAAGAAGATGGAGTTGGGCTCTTTCTGGTGATGAAGGGGGTCAAGGGGGTGGAGATGGGCTCTTCCCAGGGGTGGAAGAGGCCAGGAGATCCAGGATCCAACACCTGGAGGGAGGGGGCCAAGAGGATGGAGTTGGGCTCTTCCCAGGGGTGGAAGGGGCCAAGAGGATGGAGTTGGGCTCCCAGGGGTGGAAGAAGCCAAGAGGATGGAGTTGGGCTCTTCCTGGTGGTGGAGGGGGCCAAGAAGATGGAGTTGGGCTCTTCCCAGGGGTGGAAAAGGTCCAGAAGGTCCAACACCTGGAGGTAGGGGGCCAAGAGGCTGGAGTTGGGATCTCCCAATGGTGGAGGGGGCCAAGAAGATGGAGTTGGGCTCTTCCCAGGGATGGAAGAGGTCCAGAAGGTCCAACACCTGGAGGGAGGGGGCCAAGAGGCTGGAGTTGGGATCTCCCAATGGTGGAGGGGGCCAAGAAGATGGAGTTGGGCTCTTCCCAGGGGTGGAAGAGGTCCAGAAGGTCCAACACCTGGCGAGAGGGAGCCAAGAGGCTGGAGTTGGGCTCTTCCCAGGGGTGGAAGAAGCCAAGAGGATGGAGTTGGGCTCTTCCTGGTGGTGGAAGAAGCCAAGAAGATGGAGTTGGGCTCTTTCTGGTGATGAAGGGGGTCAAGGGGGTGGAGATGGGCTCTTCCCAGGGGTGGAAGAGGCCAGGAGATCCAGGATCCAACACCTGGAGGGAGGGGGCCAAGAGGATGGAGTTGGGCTCTTCCCAGGGGTGGAAGGGGCCAAGAGGATGGAGTTGGGCTCCCAGGGGTGGAAGAAGCCAAGAGGATGGAGTTGGGCTCTTCCTGGTGGTGGAGGGGGCCAAGAGGATGGAGTTGGGCTCTTCCCAGGGGTGGAGGGGGCCAAGAGGATGGAGTTGGGCTCTTCCCAGGGGTGGAAGAGGTCCAGAAGGTCCAACACCTGGAGGTAGGGGGCCAAGAGACTGGAGTTGGGCTCTCCCAATGGTGGAGGGAGCCAAGAGGATGGAGTTGGGCTCTTCCCAGGGATGGAAGAGGTCCAGAAGGTCCAACACCTGGCGAGAGGGGGCCAAGAGGCTGGAGTTGGGATCTCCCAATGGTGGAAGGGGCCAAGAGGCTGGAGTTGGGCTCTTCCCAGGGGTGGAAGAAGCCAAGAGGATGGAGTTGGGCTCTTCCTGGTGGTGGAAGAAGCCAAGAAGATGGAGTTGGGCTCTTTCTGGTGATGAAGGGGGTCAAGGGGGTGGAGATGGGCTCTTCCCAGGGGTGGAAGAGGCCAGGAGATCCAGGATCCAACACCTGGAGGGAGGGGGCCAAGAGGATGGAGTTGGGCTCTTCCCAGGGGTGGAAGAAGCCAAGAGGATGGAGTTGGGCTCTTCCTGGTGGTGGAGGGGGCCAAGAGGATGGAGTTGGGCTCTTCCCAGGGGTGGAAAAGGTCCAGAAGGTCCAACACCTGGAGGTAGGGGGCCAAGAGGCTGGAGTTGGGATCTCCCAATGGTGGAGGGGGCCAAGAGGCTGGAGTTGGGATCTCCCAATGGTGGAAGGGGCCAAGAGGATGGAGCTGGGCTCTTCCCAGGGATGGAAGAGGTCCAGAAGGTCCAACACCTGGAGGGAGGGGGCCAAGAGGCTGGAGTTGGGATCTCCCAATGGTGGAAGGGGCCAAGAGGATGGAGTTGGGCTCTTCCCAGGGATGGAAGAGGTCCAGAAGGTCCAACACCTGGAGGGAGGGGGCCAAGAGGCTGGAGTTGGGATCTCCCAATGGTGGAGGGGGCCAATAGGCTGGAGTTGGGATCTCCCAATGGTGGAAGGGGCCAAGAGGATGGAGTTGGGCTCTTCCCAGGGGTGGAAGAGGTCCAGAAGGTCCAACACCTGGAGGGAGGGGGCCAAGAGGCTGGAGTTGGGATCTCCCAATGGTGGAAGGGGCCAAGAGGATGGAGTTGGGCTCTTCCCAGGGGTGGAAGAGGTCCAGAAGGTCCAACACCTGGAAGGAGGGGGCCAAGAGGCTGGAGTTGGGCTCTTCCTGGTGG
Source organism: Tapera naevia (assembly GCA_033556795.1). Taxonomy (NCBI): domain Eukaryota; kingdom Metazoa; phylum Chordata; class Aves; order Cuculiformes; family Neomorphidae; genus Tapera; species Tapera naevia. Next base: position 72,522 of record JAUMJJ010000968.1, on the reverse strand, counting down.
TGGAAGGGGCCAAGAGGTTGGATTTGGGCTCTTCCTAGGGGTGGAGGGGACCAAGAAGATGGAGTTGGGCTCTTCCTGGTGGTGGAAGAAGCCAAGAGGATGGAGATGGGCTCTTCCCAGGGGTGGAAGAAGCCAAGAGGTCCAGGCTCCAAGATGTGAAGGGAGGGGGCCAAGAGGATGGAGTTGGGCTCTTCCCAGGGGTGGAAGAGGTCCAGAAGGTCCAACACCTGGAAGGAGGGGGCCAAGAGGCTGGAGTTGGGATCTCCCAATGGTGGAAGGGGCCAAGAGGATGGAGTTGGGCTCTTCCCAGGGGTGGAAGAGGTCCAGAAGGTCCAACACCTGGAAGGAGGGGGCCAAGAGGCTGGAGTTGGGATCTCCCAATGGTGGAAGAGGTCCAGAAGGTCCAACACCTGGAGGGAGGGGGCCAAGAGGATGGAGTTGGGCTCTTCCTGGTGGTGGAAGGGGCCAAGAGGTTGGATTTGGGCTCTTCCTAGGGGTGGAGGGGACCAAGAAGATGGAGTTGGGCTCTTCCTGGTGGTGGAAGAAGCCAAGAGGATGGAGATGGGCTCTTCCCAGGGGTGGAAGAAGCCAAGAGGTCCAGGCTCCAAGATGTGAAGGGAGGGGGCCAAGAGGATGGAGTTGGGCTCTTCCCAGGGATGGAAGAGGTCCAGAAGGTCCAACACCTGGAGGGAGGGGGCCAAGAGGCTGGAGTTGGGATCTCCCAATGGTGGAGGGGGCCAAGAAGATGGAGTTGGGCTCTTCCCAGGGATGGAAGAGGTCCAGAAGGTCCAACACCTGGCGAGAGGGGGCCAAGAGGATGGAGTTGGGCTCTTCCCAGGGGTGGAAGAGGTCCAGAAGGTCCAACACCTGGAAGGAGGGGGCCAAGAGGCTGAAGTTGGGATCTCCCAATGGTGGAAGGGGCCAAGAGGATGGAGCTGGGCTCTTCCCAGGGGTGGAAGAGGTCCAGAAGGTCCAACATCTGGAAGGAGGGGGCCAAGAGGCTGGAGTTGGGATCTCCCAATGGTGGAAGAGGTCCAGAAGGTCCAACACCTGGAGGGAGGGGGCCAAGAGGATGGAGTTGGGCTCTTCCTGGTGGTGGAAGGGGCCAAGAGGTTGGATTTGGGCTCTTCCTAGGGGTGGAGGGGACCAAGAAGATGGAGTTGGGCTCTTCCTGGTGGTGGAAGAAGCCAAGAGGATGGAGATGGGCTCTTCCCAGGGGTGGAAGAAGCCAAGAGGTCCAGGCTCCAAGATGTGAAGGGAGGGGGCCAAGAGGATGGAGTTGGGCTCTTCCCAGGGGTGGAAGAGGTCCAGAAGGTCCAACACCTGGAGGGAGGGGGCCAAGAGGCTGGAGTTGGGATCTCCCAATGGTGGAGGGGGCCAAGAAGATGGAGTTGGGCTCTTCCCAGGGATGGAAGAGGTCCAGAAGGTCCAACACCTGGCGAGAGGGGGCCAAGAGGCTGGAGTTGGGATCTCCCAATGGTGGAAGAGGTCCAGAAGGTCCAACACCTGGAGGGAGGGGGCCAAGAGGATGGAGTTGGGATCTCCCAATGGTGGAAGGGGCCAAGAGGATGGAGTTGGGCTCTTCCCAGAGGTGGAAGATGCCAGGAGGTCCAGGATCCAACACCTGGAGGGAGGGGGGATCGAGAGGATGGAGCTGGGCTCTTCCTGGTGGTGGAAGAAGCCAAGAGGACGGAGTTGGGCTCTTCTCAGGGGTGAAGGAGGCCAAGAGGAAGGAACTGGGCTCTTCCCAGTGGTGGAAGAGGCCTTGGGTCCAGGATCCAACACCTGGAGGGAGGGGGCCAAGAGGATGGAATTGGGTTCTCCCAATGTTGGAAGGGGCCAAGAGGATGGAGTTGGGCTCTTCCCAGTGGTGGAAGAAGACAGGGGGTCCATACTCCAAGACCTGACGAGAAGGGGCCAAGAGGATGGAGTTGGGCTCTTCCCAATGGTGGAAGGGGCAAAGAGGATGGAGATGGGCTCTTCCTGGTGATGAAGGGGGTCAAGAGGATGGAACTTGGCTCTTCCTGGTGGTGAAGGGGGCCAAGAGGATGGAGTTGGGCTCTTCCCAGTGGTGGAAGAGGTCATGGGACCACAGGACGGTCCCTCTGAGCATCAGGAACCACTTCTCATGGTGACGGTGACCAAGCCCTGGCACTGGTGCCCCGGGAGGTGGTGGAGAGACAACCAAAAGCCACCTGGACATGGTCCTGGGCAACCAACTTGGGGTGGTTGGGCAAGAGGAACCCCAGAGGAGTCCTAAACCCAGCAAAACTGTCCAAAACCTCCACAAAAGTGTCCAAAACCCCAGCAAAACCAACCCAAAACCCAGTGAAACCGACCCAAAACCCAGCAAAACCGACCAAGACCCCAGAAAAGTGTCCCCAAACCAGCAAAATTGTCCCCAAAAGAGAGCAAAACTGTCCCAAAATTCCACAAAACTGTCCCAAACCCAGCAAAAACGTCAAAACCCAGCAAAACTGTACCAAAATTGTCCCAAAACCCAATAAACTGCCCCAACTCCAGCACAAATGTCCCAAAACTGCAGAAAACTGTCCCAAAACTTCACAAAACTGTCCCAAACCGAACAAAAATGTCAAAACTCCAAAAAATTGTCCCAAAACTGTCCCAAAACTGCCCCAAACCTCCACAAAACTGTCCTGAAACCAAATAAAACTGTCCCAATGCCAGCAAAAAAGTCAAAACCCAGCAAAACTGTCCCAAAACTCCAATAAACTTCCCCAAAACTCCACAAAATTGTCCCCAAAGTCCACAAAACTGTCCCAATTCCAGCAAAAATGTCAAAACCCAGCAAAACTGTCCCAAAACTCCACAAAACTGTCCCAAACCATTCAAAAATGTCCCAAAACTGTCCCAAAACTGTCCCAAAACCAAGAAAACTGTGCAATTACAGCAAAAATGTCAAAACCCAGCAAAAAACTGCCCCAAAACTCCTCAAAACTGCCCCAAAACTCCTCAAAACTGTCCCAACTCCATCAAAACTGTCAAAACTCAAAGAAACTGCTCCAAAACTCCACAAAATTGTCCCAAAACCCAAAAAAACTGTCCCAATTCCAGCAAAAACGTCAAAACCCAGCAAAACTGTCCCAAAACTCCACAAAACTGTCCCAAAACTCCACAAACATGTCCTAAAACTCCACAAAAATGTCCTAAAACTCCACAAAACTGTCCCAAACCATGCAAAAATGTCCCAAAACTGTCCCAAAACTGTCCCAAAACCAATAAAACTGTCCCAATTACTGCAAAAAAAAAGTCAAAACCCAGCAAAACTGTCCCAAAACTGCAGAAAACTGTCCCAAAACTCCACAAAACTCTCCCAAACCGAACAAAAATGTCAAAACTCCAAAAAATTGTCCCAAAACTGTCCCAAAACTTCCCCAAACCTCTACAAAACTTTCCCAAAACCCAAGAAAACTGTCCCAATTCCAGCAAAACTGTCAAAACTCAAAAAAACTGCCCCAAAACTCCACAAAATTGTCCCAAAACCCAATAAAACTGTCCCAATTACAGCAAGAAGAAGTCAAAACCCAGCAAAAATGTCAAAACCCAGCAAAACTGCCCCAAAATGCCTCAAAACTGTCAAAACTCAAAGAAACTGCTCCAAAACTCCACAAAATTGTCCCAAAACCCAAAAAAACTGTCCCAATTCCAGCAAAAATGTCAAAACCCAGCAAAACTGTCCCAAAACTCCACAAAACTCTCCCAAACCGACCAAAAATGTCAAAACTCAAAAAAATTGTCCCAAAACTGTCCCAAAACTCCACAAAAATGTCATAAAACTCCACAAAACTGTCCCAAACCATGCAAAAATGTCCCAAAACTGTCCCAAAACCAATAAAACTCTCCCAATTACAGAAAAAAAAAGTCAAAACCCAGCAAAACTGTCCCAAAACTGCAGAAAACTATCCCAAAACTCCACAAAACTCTCCCAAACCGACCAAAAATGTCAAAACTCCAAAAAACTGCCCCAAAACTCAAAAAATCTGCCCCAAAACTCAAAAAATTGTCCCAAAACCCAAGAAAACTGTCCCAATTACAGCAAAAAAGAAGTCAAAACCCAGCAAAAATGTCAAAACCCAGCAAAACTGCCCCAAAACTCCTCAAAACTGCCCCAAAACTCCTCAAAACTGTCAAAACTCAAAGAAACTGCTCCAAAACTCCACAAAATTGTCCCAAAACCCAAAAAAACTGTCCCAATTCCAGCAAAAACGTCAAAACCCAGCAAAACTGTCCCAAAACTCCACAAAACTCTCCCAAACCCAGCAAAAATGTCCCAAAACTCCATAAAACTGTCCCAAAACTCTCCCAAAACTCCACAAAAATGTCCTAAAACTCCACAAAACTGTCCCAAACCATGCAAAAATGTCCCAAAACTGTCCCAAAACCAATAAAACTGTCCCAATTACAGCAAAAAAAAGTCAAAACCCAGCAAAACTGTCCCAAAACTGCAGAAAACTGTCCCAAAACTCCACAAAACTCTCCCAAACCGAACAAAAATGTCAAAACTCCAAAAAATTGTCCCAAAACTGTCCCAAAACTTCCCCAAACCTCTACAAAACTTTCCCAAAACCCAAGAAAACTGTCCCAATTCCAGCAAAACTGTCAAAACTCAAAAAAACTGCCCCAAAACTCAAAAAATCTGCCCCAAAACTCCACAAAATTGTCCCAAAACCCAAGAAAACTGTCCCAATTACAGCAAAAATGTCAAAACCCAGCAAAAATGTCAAAACCCAGCAAAACTGCCCCAAAACTCCTCAAAACTGCCCCAAAACTCCTCAAAACTGTCAAAACTCAAAGAAACTGCTCCAAAACTCCACAAAATTGTCCCAAAACCCAAAAAAACTGTCCCAATTCCAGCAAAAACGTCAAAACCCAGCAAAACTGTCCCAAAACTCCACAAAACTCTCCCAAACCCAGCAAAAATGTCCCAAAACTCCATAAAACTGTCCCAAAACTCTCCCAAAACTCCACAAAAATGTCCTAAAACTCCACAAAACTGTCCCAAACCATGCAAAAATGTCCCAAAACTGTCCCAAAACCAATAAAACTCTCCCAATTACAGAAAAAAAAAGTCAAAACCCAGCAAAACTGTCCCAAAACTGCAGAAAACTGTCCCAAAACTCCACAAAACTCTCCCAAACCGACCAAAAATGTCAAAACTCAAAAAAATTGTCCCAAAACTGTCCCAAAACTTCCCCAAACCTCTACAAAACTTTCCCAAAACCCAAGAAAACTGTCCCAATTCCAGCAAAACTGTCAAAACTCAAAAAAACTGCCCCAAAACTCAAAAAAACTGCCCCAAAACTCCACAAAATTGTCCCAAAACCCAAGAAAACTGTCCCAATTACAGCAAAAATGTCAAAACCCAGCAAAAATGTCAAAACCCAGCAAAACTGCCCCAAAACTCCTCAAAACTGCCCCAAAACTCCTCAAAACTGTCAAAACTCAAAGAAACTGCTCCAAAACTCCACAAAATTGTCCCAAAACCCAAAAAAACTGTCCCAATTCCAGCAAAAACGTCAAAACCCAGCAAAACTGTCCCAAAACTCCACAAAGCTCTCCCAAACCCAGCAAAAATGTCCCAAAACTCCACAAAACTGTCCCAAAACTCTCCCAAAACTCCACAAAAATGTCCTAAAACTCCACAAAACTGTCCCAAACCATGCAAAAATGTCCCAAAACTGTCCCAAAACCAATAAAACTCTCCCAATTACAGCAAAAAAAAGTCAAAACCCAGCAAAACTGTCCCAAAACTGCAGAAAACTGTCCCAAAACTCCACAAAACTCTCCCAAACCGACCAAAAATGTCAAAACTCAAAAAAATTGTCCCAAAACTGTCCCAAAACTTCCCCAAACCTCTACAAAACTTTCCCAAAACCCAAGAAAACTGTCCCAATTCCAGCAAAACTGTCAAAACTCAAAAAAACTGCCCCAAAACTCAAAAAATCTGCCCCAAAACTCCACAAAATTGTCCCAAAACCCAAGAAAACTGTCCCAATTACAGAAAAAAAGAAGTCAAAACCCAGCAAAAATGTCAAAACCCAGCAAAACTGCCCCAAAACTCCTCAAAACTGCCCCAAAACTCCTCAAAACTGTCAAAACTCAAAGAAACTGCTCCAAAACTCCACAAAATTGTCCCAAAACCCAAAAAAACTGTCCCAATTCCAGCAAAAACGTCAAAACCCAGCAAAACTGTCCCAAAACTCCTCAAAACTGCCCCAAAACTCCTCAAAACTGCCCCAAAACTCCTCAAAACTGTCCCAACTCCATCAAAACTGTCAAAACTCAAAGAAACTGCCCCAAAACTCCACAAAATTGTCCCAAAACTCCACAAAACTCTCCCAAACCCTTCTCCTGATCCCTCAGCCCCTTCCCCAGGTTCTCCAAACCCTTCTCCGGCCCCTCCAGGTCTTTCTTGGGGTGACCATCCCAGCCCTGACCCCAAGATTCCAGGTGCGGCCCCACACCTGGTCCAGGACCCCCCAGCAGTGGGGCTTTGGTCACCTCCATCCCCAATGTCCAACCCAAACCTCCTCTGGTCCAGCTTGAGGCTTTTTTCTTCTCATCCCACCCCTTGTTCCTCAGGAGAAGACCCCAACCCACCTCCCCACGACCTCTTTTGGGGTATAAATGGTATAAAAATGGTCCCAGACGTTCTGAGGAGCAACCAAAGGCAGATGTTCCAGGTTGCCACCGTCCTCCTCTCCTCCTCCAGGACAAGGGACGCCCTGGGGACACCACTTGGTTGGCTTTTAGGTGGCCTCTGACGCGGAGATGACTCTTTCAAGTGGGCAAAGGCAGGGGATGGGTGGGAAATGGAGATGGGAGGGGAGAAGGTGGAGACCCTGCTGTGGAAGGAAGGTCTTTGGTACCAACAGACAGAGGATGGAGCCAGGAGGAGGGGGCCCTGCCCGCGGCGAGGGGGACCTGGGTGGCCTTTGGGGTCTCCTCCAACCTAAAGCACTCCATGGTTCCGTGATCTTTGAGGTCCTTTCCAACCCTTGATTCCATGACCTTTGAGGTCCCTTCCAGCCCAAGTCATTCCATGACTCCAAGATCTTTGAGGTCCTTCCAACCCAAATCACTCCACAGTCTTTGAGATTCCCTTCAACCAAACCCATCCCATGATTCCACGGCTTTTGAGGTCCCACTCAAGGCATCCCATGATTCCATGAGCTTGGAGGTCCCTTCCAACCCAACCCATCCCATGGCTCCATGATTCCAAGTTGCCATCAACCAGAACCTCCAGATCTCATCCCTGGAGGTGGCCAAGGTCAGGTGGGGTGGGGCTTGGAGCCCCCTGAGCCAGGGGGAGGTGTCCCTGCCCCTGGAACTGGATGGGCTGGGAGGTCCCTTACAACCCAACCCATCCCATGGTTCCAAGACCACAGAGGTCCCTTCAATACCATCCCATGACTCCACGCCCTCCGAGGCCCCTCCCAACCCATCCCATGATTCCAAGACCTTTGAGGTCCCTCCCAACCCATCCCATGGTTCCAAGAAATCTGAGGTCCCTCCCAACCCATCCCACAACTCCACAACCTCTGAGGCCCCTCCCAATCCATCTCATGATTCCAAGACCTTTGAGATCCCTCCCAACCCATCCCATGATTTCAAGACCTTTCAGATCCCTTCCAACCCATCCCCTGATTCCAAGACCTTTGAGATCCCTTCCAACTCATCTCATGACTCCATGACCTTTGAGGTCCCTTCCAACCCATCCCACAACTCCACAACCTATGAGGCCCCTCCCAATCCATCTCATGATTCCAAGACCTTTGAGGTCCCTCCCAACCCATCCCATGACTCCACAACCTCTGAGGCCCCTCCCAACCTATTCCATGACTCCAAGACCTTTGAGATCCCTTTCAACCCATCCCATGATTCCAAGACCTTTGAGGTCCCTCCCAACCCATCCCATGGTTCCAAGAAATCTGAGGTCCCTCCCAACCCATCCCACAACTCCACAACCTCTGAGGCCCCTCCCAAGCCATCTCATGATTCCAAGACCTTTGAGGACCCTCCCAACCCATCTCATGATTCCAAGACCTTTGAGATCCCTCCCAACCCATCCCCTGATTCCAAGACCTCTGAGATCCCTTCCAACTCATCTCATGACTCCACGACCTTTGAGGTCCCTCCCAACCCATCCCATGACTCCACAACCTCTGAGGCCCCTTCCAACCCATCCCATGACTCCACAACCTCTGAGGCCCCTTCCAACCCATCCCATGACTCCAAGACCTTTGAGATCCCTTCCAACCCATCCCATGACTCCAAGACCTTTGAGATCCCTTTCAACCCATCCCATGACTCTGAGGTCCCTCCCAACCCATCCCATGACTCCACGACCTCTGAGGCCCCTCCCACCCCACCCCCTGATCCCACGAGGTGCTTCCAAGGGTGCTGCTGGGTACCTGGATGCGGACGATGGCCGAGGTGCTCCGAGGCTCCGCCCCCCGGTCGCTCGCCGTCACGGTGAAGAGGTACTCGTGGCGCTCGGAGCGCCGCAGGACGGTGGCCGTGCGCAGCTCCCCCGTGGCCACGTGCAGCGAGAAACGCTCCGCCCAGGCACCTGCGGGACAGGGGGCAAGAGTCAGGGGGACGGCGAGGTCCTCCTGGTGTCCTGGGGATCCCGGGGACCTCCTGGTGTCCTGGAGATCCCAAGGACCTCCTGGGGTCCGGGAGATCCCAAGCATCCCTTGATATCTTGGAGATGCCAAGGAGCCCTTGGAATCTTGGAGATCCCAAGGACATCTTGTTATTTTGGAGATCCCAAGCATCCCTTGATATCTTGGAGATCCCAAGCATTCCTTGATATCTTGGAGATCCCAAGGGGCCCTTGCCATCCTGGAGATCTCAAGGAGCCCTTGGAATCTCCAAGATTCCAAGGACTTCTTGGTATTCTGGAGATCCCAAGCATTCCTTGGTGTTTTGGAGATCCCAAGGACCTCTTGGTATCCTGGAGATCCCAAGCATCCCTTGGTATCTTGGAGATCCCAAGGACTTCTTGGTATCTTGGAGATCCCAAGGAGCCCTCGGTATTTTGGAGATCTCAAGGAGCCCTTAGAATCTTGGAGACCCCAAGGACCTCTTGGTATCCAGGAGATCCCAAGGAGCCCTTGGAATCTTGGATATCCCAAGGACCTATTGGCATCCTGGAGATCCTAAGCATTCCTTGGTATCTTGGAGATCCCAAGGAGCCCATGGAATTTTGGAGATCCCAAGGACCTCCTGGTATTTTGGAGATCACAAAGAGGACAGGTTGGGATGGAGGAGGAGGAGAGGTTGGGATGGAGGAAGAGGACAGGATGGGATGGAGGAGGAGGAGAGGATGGGATGGAGGAGGAGGATGGGATGGAGGAGGAGAGGTTGGGATGGAGGAGGAGAGGTTGGGATGGAGGAGGAGAGGTTGGGATGGAGGAGGAGGAGAGGTTGGGATGGAGGAGGAGGAGAGGTTGGGATGGAGGAGGAGGAGAGGATGGGATGGAGGAGGAGGAGAGGTTGGGATGGAGGAGGAGGAGAGGATGGGATGGAGGAGGAGGAGAGGATGGGATGGAGGAGGAGAGGATGGGATGGAGGAGGAGGAGAGGTTGGGATGGAGGAGGAGGAGAGGTTGGGATGGAGGAGGAGAGGATGGGATGGAGGAGGAGGAGAGGTTGGGATGGAGGAGGAGGAGAGGTTGGGATGGAGGAGGAGGATGGGATGGAGGAGGAGGATGGGATGGAGGAGGAGAGGTTGGGATGGAGGAGGAGAGGTTGGGATGGAGGAGGAGGAGAGGTTGGGATGGAGGAGGAGGAGAGGTTGGGATGGAGGAGGAGGAGAGGTTGGGATGGAGGAGGAGGAGAGGTTGGGATGGAGGAGGAGGAGAGGATGGGATGGAGGAGGAGGAGAGGATGGGATGGAGGAGGAGGAGAGGATGGGATGGAGGAGGAGAGGTTGGGATGGAGGAGGAGGAGAGGATGGGATGGAGGAGGAGGAGAGGATGGGATGGAGGAGGAGGAGAGGTTGGGATGGAGGAGGAGAGGTTGGGATGGAGGAGGAGGAGAGGTTGGGATGGAGGAGGAGAGGTTGGGATGGAGGAGGAGGAGAGGATGGGATGGAGGAGGAGAGGTTGGGATGGAGGAGGAGGAGAGGTTGGGAGGGAGGAGGAGAGGTTGGGATGGAGGAGGAGAGGTTGGGATGGAGGAGGAGGAGAGGATGGGATGGAGGAGGAGGAGAGGTTGGGATGGAGGAGGAGAAGAGGATGGGATGGAGGAGGAGAGGTTGGGATGGAGGAGGAGGAGAGGTTGGGATGGAGGAGGAGGAGAGGTTGGGATGGAGGAGGAGAGGTTGGGATGGAGGAGGAGGAGAGGATGGGAGGGAGGAGGAGGAGAGGTTGGGATGGAGGAGGAGAGGTTGGGATGGAGGAGGAGGATGGGATGGAGGAGGAGGAGGATGGGATGGAGGAGGAGAGGTTGGGATGGAGGAGGAGGAGAGGTTGGGATGGAGGAGGAGAGGATGGGATGGAGGAGGAGAGGTTGGGATGGAGGAGGAGAGGTTGGGATGGAGGAGGAGGAGAGGATGGGAGGGAGGAGGAGGAGAGGTTGGGATGGAGGAGGAGGAGGATGGGATGGAGGAGGAGGAGAGGATGAGATGGAGGAGGAGAGGTTGGGATGGAGGAGGAGGAGAGGTTGGGATGGAGGAGGAGGAGAGGATGGGATGGAGGAGGAGAGGTTGGGATGGAGGAGGAGGAGAGGATGGGATGGAGGAGGAGGAGAGGATGGGATGGAGGAGGAGAGGTTGGGATGGAGGAGGAGGAGAGGTTGGGATGGAGGAGGAGGAGAGGTTGGGATGGAGGAGGAGAGGTTGGGATGGAGGAGGATGGGTGGAGGAGGAGAGGTTGGGATGGAGGTGGAGGAGAGGATGGGATGGTGGAGGAGGAGAGGATGGGATGGAGGAGGAGGAGGAGAGGATGGGATGGAGGAGGAGAGGATGGGATGGAGGAGGAGGTGAGGGTTGGGATGGAGGAGGAGGTGAGGATGGGATGGAGGAGGGAGGAGAGGTTGGGATGGAGGAGGGAGTGTTGGGATGGAGGAGGAGGAGAGGTTGGGATGGAGGAGGAGGAGAGGATGGGATGGAGGAGGAGGCCCCATGTGGAGGTTCTGGGCCCTGGGCACCCTCAGGTGGTGCCCGAGGTCCCTGTGGTGCCCCTGGGTTGGTTCCTCCGGCCGTACCTGTCAAGGTGTAGCTGATGGTCCCAGTTCTCACCCTCGTCGGGGTCCTTGGCCTGCAGAGAGGCCACCAGAAGTCCTGAGGGCTTCTCCTCCAGCACCTGCAGCAGAGGGAGCGCCGTGAGGTCCCCCCAGGGCCCTCCCCGAATGGTCGAGGTTGGAGCTCTCCAGGCTCTTCCAGCCCAAGCCCACCGTGACCACCAAAGCCCATCCCAAAGTCCACATCCAGGTGGGTTTTTGAAAGCCCTCCAGGGGTGGAGACTCCACAGCCACCCAGGGCTGGACAACCCCTTCCGTGAAGGAACTTCTCCCAAGTCCAATCCAAACCTCTCCTGGTGCCACCTGAGGCCGTTTCCTCTCATCCCTGGTTCCTTGGGATGAAGAACCCAACCAAGTTCACCACAACCTCCTCTCCAGGAGCTGCAGAGGGCCAGGAGGTCTCCCCTCGACCTCCCTCTTCTCCCAAACCAACCCCCCCCCCGCCCCCAGGTCCCTCAACCATCCTCATAAGCCTTGTCCTCCAGAGCCTTCTCCAGCTCCCCTGTCCTCCTCCGTTCCCACCAGTTGGCCCAGGGAATGGGTTGGGTTGGAAGGAACCTCCAACCCATCCAGTCCAACCCCCAGGGACACCTCCCCCTGGCTCAGGGAGCTCCAAGCCCCACCCAACCTGGCCCTTGGCCACCTCCAGGGATGGGATCTGGGGGTTCTGGTTGATGGCAACGTGGAATCATGGAACCATGGGATGGGTTTGGGTTGGAAGGGACCTCAAAGATTGTGGAAACCATGGAATGAGTTGGGTTGGAAGGGTCCTCCAAGCCAATCCATGGGCAGGGGACACCTCCCACTGGATCTGGGGGCTCCAAGCTCCATCCAACCTGGCCTTGGACACCTCCAGGGATGGGACCTCCTGGGACAGAGAACCCAGGAGGAACACGGAGATGTTCTCCAGGTAAGTGGGTGTGGGATGGGGAGGCCAAAGCCCACCTGGAGTCACATCTGGAGAGAGATGGGGATCATGGGATGGGTTGGGGTTGGAAGGGACCTCAGAGATCCTGGAACCATGGAATGAGTTGGGTTGGAAGGGTCCTCAAAGCCAATCCATGGGCAGGGACACCTCCCATGGGATCAGGAGCTCCAACCCCATCCAACTTGGCCTTGGCCACCTCCAGGAGGGGATCTGAGGGTTCTAGTTGATGGCAACGTGGAATCATGGAACTGTGGTTGGGTTGGGTTGGGTTGGGTTGGGTTGGAAGGGACCACAGAGATCCTGGAACCATGGAATGGGTCCTCAAAGCTCATCCAGTTCCAACCCCTTCCATGAACAGGGGACACCTCCCATTGGATCAGGGGCTCCAACCCCATCCAACCCAACCTTGGACACCTCCAGGGATGGGACAGGGACACCTCCCCATGGGATCAGGAGCTCCAACCCCATCCAACCCAACCTTGGACACCTCCAGGGATGGGACAGGGACACCTCCCATGGGGATCAGGAGCTCCAACCCCACCCAACCCAACCTTGGCCACCTCCAGGGATGGGACAGGGACACCTCCCATGGGATCAGGAGCTCCAACCCCATCCAACCTGGCCTTGGACACCTCCAGGGATGGGACAGGGACACACCTCCCATGGGATCAGGAGCTCCAACCCCCATCCAACCCAACCTTGGACACCTCCAGGGATGGAGCAGGGACACCTCCCACTGGATCAGGAGCTCCAAACCCCACCCAAACCCAACCTTGGACACCTCCAGGGATGGGACAGGGACACCTCCCATGGGATCAGGAGCTCCAACACCACACCCAACCCACCCTTGGACACCTCCAGGGATGGAGCAGGGACACCTCCACTGGATCAGGAGCTCCAACCCCATCCAACCTGGCCTTGGACACCTCCAGGGATGGGGCAGGGACACCTCCCATGGGATCAGGAGCTCCAACCCCACCCAACCCAACCTTGGACACCTCCAGGGATGGGACAGGGACACCTCCCATGGGATCAGGGGCTCCAACCCCCACCCAACCCCAACCTTGGACACCTCCAGGGATGGGACAGGGACACCTCCCATGGGATCAGGAGCTCCAATCCCATCCAACCTGGCCTTGGACACCCTCCAGGGATGGGACAGGGACACCTCCCATGGGATCAGGAGATCCAACCCCATCCAACCCAACCTTGGACACCTCCAGGGATGGAGCAGGGACACCTCCCACTGGATCAGGAGCTCCAACCCCCACCCAACCCAACCTTGGCCACCTCCAGGGATGGGACAGGGGACACCTTCCCATTGGATCAGGGGCTCCAACCCCATCCAACCCCACCCTTGGACACCTCCAGGGATGGGACAGGGGACACCTCCCATGGGATCAGGGGCTCCAACCCCACCCCAACCCCAACCTTGGACACCTCCAGGGATGGGACAGGGACACCTCCCATGGGATCAGGAGCTCCAACCCCATCCAACCCAACCTTGGCCACCTCCAGGGATGGGACAGGGGACACCTCCCATGGGATCAGGAGCTCCAACCCCACCCAACCCAACCTTGGACACCTCCAGGGATGGAGCAGGGACACCTCCCACTGGATCAGGAGCTCCAACCCCACCCAACCCAACCTTGGACACCCTCCAGGGATGGAGCAGAGACACCTCCCATGGGATCAGGAGCTCCAACCCCATCCAACCCAACCTTGGACACCTCCAGGGATGGAGCAGGGACACCTCCCATGGGATCAGGAGCTCCAACCCCATCCAACCCAACCTTGGACACCTCCAGGGATGGAGCAGAGACACCTCCCATGGGATCAGGAGCTCCAACCCCATCCAACCCAACCTTGGACACCTCCAGGGATGGAGCAGGGACACCTCCCATGGGATCAGGAGCTCCAACCCCATCCAACCCAACCTTGGACACCTCCAGGGATGGAGCAGGGACACCTCCCATGGGATCAGGAGCTCCAACCCCACCCAACCCAACCTTGGACACCTCCAGGGATGGGACAGGGACACCTCCCATGGGATCAGGGGCTCCAACCCCATCCAACCCAACCTTGGACACCTCCAGGGATGGGACAGGGACACCTCCCATGGGATCAGGAGCTCCAACCCCACCCAACCTGGCCTTGGACACCTCCAGGGATGGGACAGGGACACCTCCAATGGGATCAGGAGCTCCAACCCCACCCAACCCAACCTTGGACACCTCCAGGGATGGGACAGGGACACCTCCCATGGGATCAGGAGCTCCAAGCTCCACCCAACCCAACCTTGGACACCTCCAGGGATGGGACAGGGACACCTCCCACTGGCTCTTGACCACCTCCAAGGACGGTGCAGCCACATCTTCCCTGGAGCCCCTTTCCCTGTGGAAGCTGCTCCGAGGTCTCCTCAAAGTCTTCTCCTCCCCAGGTTGGCCACCCCGACCTCTCCCACTCTGTCCTCCTACGGGAGGTTCTCCAACCCTTGGACCATCCCCGTGGCCTCCTCTGGCCCCATTCCCACAATTCCATCTCCTCCTGGTGCTGGAGGTCCCAGAACTGATCCCGGAGCTCCAGGTGGGGCCTCCTCGGAGCGGAGGAGATGAGAAGAACCCCCTCCATGCTTCTCCCAACTCTTCACAAGGTCACAGTTGGCCCCCTTTGGGGTTCCCACCACACGTCGCCGGTTCCACCTCCTGGGGTTCCACCACCTCCTCGATCCCAGAGGTGATCCCACCCGATCCTGGGGTCCACCTGGTTGTGTCCCCCCCCCCCCCCCCCCCACCCCCCCCGTACCTGCAGGGGCAGCTCTTGGCCCGAGGCCACGTGGAGGAACGCGGGGGCGTTGTCGTTCTCGTCCAGGACGGTGACGTAGACGGTGCCGGAGGCGCTGCGCGGAGGGGCTCCCCCGTCCTGGACCAGCACCACCAGCTGGAAGCTCGACTGCTGCTCCCGGTCCAGGCTCCGCGTGGTGCTGAGCTCCCCTGGGGGGGGACACGGGGGGACACAGAGACCCTTGGCCCAGGGATCCAGGTTCTCCAGATCCCTCTCCACCCCTTGGCCCACGGATCCAGGGTCTCCAGATCCCTCTCCCCCCCCTTGGCCCACGGATCCAGGTTCTCCAGATCCCTCTCCCCCCCCTTGGCCCACGGATCCAGGTTCTCCAGATCCCTCTCCCCCCCTTGGCCCACGGATCCAGGTTCTCCAGATCCCTCTCCCCCCCCTTGGCCCAGGGAGCCAGGATCTCCAGATCCCTCTCCCCCCCTTGGCCCACGGATCCAGGATCTCCAGATCCCTCTCCCCCCCTTGGCCCATGGATCCAGGATCTCCAGATCCCTCTCCCCCCCTTGGCCCATGGATCCAGGTTCTCCAGATCCCTCTCCCCCCCTTGGCCCATGGATCCAGGTTCTCCAGATCCCTCTCCCCCCCTTGGCCCACGGATCCAGGATCTCCAGATCCCTCTCCCCCCCTTGGCCCACGGATCCAGGTTCTCCAGATCCCTCTCCCCCCCCTTGGCCCACGGATCCAGGTTCTCCAGATCCCTCTCCACCCCTTGGCCCACGGATCCAGGTTCTCCAGGTCCCTCTGCACCCCTCAGCCCATGGATCCAGGATCTCCAGATCCCTCTCCACCCCTTGGCCCACGGATCCAGGTTCTCCAGATCCCTCTCCCCCCCTTGGCCCATGGATCCAGGATCTCCAGATCCCTCTCCCCCCCCCTTGGCCCAGGGATCCAGGATCTCCAGATCCCTCTCCCCCCCTTGGCCCAGGGATCCAGGTTCTCCAGATCCCTCTCCCCCCCTTGGCCCACGGATCCAGGTTCTCCAGATCCCTCTCCCCCCCTTGGCCCACGGATCCAGCTTCTCCAGGTCCCTCTCCCCCCCTTGGCCCACGGATCCAGGATCTCCAGATCCCTCTCCACCCCTTGGCCCAGGGATCCAGCTGCTCCAGATCCCTCTCCCCCCCTTGGCCCATGGATCCAGGTTCTCCAGATCCCTCTCCACCCCTTGGCCCAGGGATCCAGGATCTCCAGATCCCTCTCCCCCCCTTGGCCCACGGATCCAGGTTCTCCAGATCCCTCTCCCCCCCTTGGCCCACAGATCCAGCATCTCCAGATCCCTCTCCGCCCCTTGGCCCACGGATCCAGCTTCTCCAGATCCCTCTCCCCCCCTTGGCCCATGGATCCAGGTTCTCCAGATCCCTCTCCATCCCTTGGCCCACAGATCCAGCATCTCCAGATCCCTCTCCCCCCCTTGGCCCACGGATCCAGCTTCTCCAGATCCCTCTCCCCCCCTTGGCCCAGGGATCCAGCTGCTCCAGATCCCTCTCCACCCCTTGGCCCACAGATCCAGCTTCTTCAGGTCCCTCTCCCCCCCCCTTGGCCCACAGATCCAGGTTCTCCAGATCCCTCTCCCCCCCTTGGCCCACGGATCCAGCTTCTCCAGATCCCTCTCCCCCCCTTGGCCCAGGGATCCAGCTGCTCCAGATCCCTCTCCACCCCTTGGCCCACAGATCCAGCTTCTTCAGGTCCCTCTCCCCCCCTTGGCCCAGGGATCCAGGTTCTCCAGATCCCTCTCCACCCCTTGGCCCACAGATCCAGCTTCTTCAGGTCCCTCTCCCCCCCTTGGCCCAGGGATCCAGGTTCTCCAGATCCCTCTCCCCCCCTTGGCCCACAGATCCAGCTTCTCCAGATCCCTCTCCCCCCCTTGGCCCACGGATCCAGCTTCTCCAGATCCCTCTCCCCCCCTTGGCCCACCGATCCAGGTTCTCCAGATCCCTCTCCCCCCCTCGGCCCAGGGATCCAGGTTCTCCAGATCCCTCTCCACCCCTTGGCCCATGGATCCAGGATCTCCAGATCCCTCTCCACCCCTTGGCCCAGGGATCCAGGTTCTCCAGATCCCTCTCCCCCCCTTGGCCCACAGATCCAGCTTCTCCAGATCCCTCTCCCCCCCTTGGCCCACAGATCCAGCTTCTCCAGATCCCTCTCCCCCCCTTGGCCCACGGATCCAGCTTCTCCAGATCCCTCTCCACCCCTTGGCCCACGGATCCAGGTTCTCCAGGTCCCTCTCCCCCCCTTGGCCCACGGATCCAGGGTCTCCAGGTCCCTCTCCCCCCCTTGGCCCACGGATCCAGGTTCTCCAGGTCCCTCTCCACCCCTTGGCCCACGGATCCAGGTTCTCCAGGTCCCTCTCCCCCCCTTGGCCCACGGATCCAGGTTCTCCAGGTCCCTCTCCCCCCCTTGGCCCACGGATCCAGGGTCTCCAGGTCCCTCTCCCCCACCTTGGCCCATGGATCCAGGTTCTCCAGATCCCTCTCCCCCCCTTGGCCCACGGATCCAGGTTCTCCAGATCCCTCTCCCCCCCTTGGCCCACGGATCCAGCTGCTCCAGATCCCTCTCCCCCCCTTGGCCCACGGATCCAGGTTCTCCAGGTCCCTCTCCACCCCTTGGCCCATGGATCCAGGGTCTCCAGGTCCCTCTCCAGACCCTTGGCCCACGGATCCAGGTTCTCCAGATCCCTCTCCCCCCCTTGGCCCATGGATCCAGGTTCTCCAGATCCCTCTCCCCCCCTTGGCCCCTGGATCCAGGTCCTCCAGGTCCCTCTGCAGACCCTTCCTGCCCTTGGCCCACGGATCCAGGGTCTCCAGGTCCCTCTCCACCCCTTGGCCCACGGATCCAGGTTCTCCAGATCCCTCTCCCCCCCTTGGCCCATGGATCCAGGTTCTCCAGATCCCTCTCCCCCCCTTGGCCCACGGATCCAGGGTCTCCAGATCCCTCTCCCCCCCTTGGCCCACGGATCCAGGTTCTCCAGATCCCTCCCCCCCCCTTGGCCCACGGATCCAGGTTCTCCAGATCCCTCTCCACCCCTTGGCCCACGGATCCAGCTTCTCCAGATCCCTCTCCACCCCTTGGCCCACGGATCCAGGTTCTCCAGATCCCTCTCCCCCCCTTGGCCCACGGATCCAGGTTCTCCAGATCCCTCTCCCCCCCTTGGCCCATGGATCCAGCTTCTCCAGGTCCCTCTCCCCCCCTTGGCCCACGGATCCAGGTTCTCGAGGTCCCTCTCCCCCCCTTGGCCCAGGGATCCAGGATCTCCAGATCCCTCTCCACCCCTTGGCCCACAGATCCAGCTTCTCCA
Organism: Tapera naevia; assembly: GCA_033556795.1. NCBI lineage: Eukaryota > Metazoa > Chordata > Aves > Cuculiformes > Neomorphidae > Tapera > Tapera naevia. The sequence continues at coordinate 54,179 of JAUMJJ010000968.1, read as the reverse complement.
GATCCCTCTCCACGCCTTGGCCCACGGATCCAGGTTCTCCAGATCCCTCTCCACCCCTTGGCCCACGGATCCAGGTTCTCGAGGTCCCTCTCCCCCCCTTGGCCCACGGATCCAGGTTCTCCAGATCCCTCTCCACCCCTTGGCCCACGGATCCAGGTTCTCGAGGTCCCTCTCCACCCCTTGGCCCATGGATCCAGGGTCTCCAGGTCCCTCTCCAGACCCTTGGCCCCTGGATCCAGGTCCTCCAGATCCCTCTGCAGACCCTTCCTGCCCTTGGCCCACGGATCCAGGGTCTCCAGATCCCTCTCCCCCCCTTGGCCCAGGGATCCAGGCTCTCCAGATCCCTCTCCACCCCTTGGCCCACGGATCCAGCTTCTCCAGGTCCCTCTCCACCCCTTGGCCCACCGATCCAGGATCTCCAACCTGAGGAACCCCAACTCTCCTCCCCCCTCTCCTCTCCGTAGAGGTTCTCCAGCCTCCACCACCCCCTTTTTTGAGGTCCTCGTGTCCCCCTCCCACCCCCCCAAACCCCCCCGTGTCCCCCCTCTCCCCACCCATTGCCCCCCCCCCCCCCCCCCCAGCTCTCCTCACCCGTCAGGGGGTGGATGTGGAAGCTCTCCTCGTGCTGGAGGAGCCGGAAGCCGAGGCGCCCGTTGTGGCCGGCGTCGCGGTCGCTCGCCATCACCCTCCCGACGCCGGCGCCGCCCGCGCGGTTCTCGGGGACGGTGAAGAAGAAGCTGTCCTCGCTCAGCCGGGGGCTGTTGTCGTTCTCATCGGTGACGCTCACCTTGACCGTGCTACTTCCGGTCTTCCCACCTCCCGCCGCGGTCGCCATGACGGTCAACACGTAGAGGTCCCGCGTCTCCCTGTCCAGGGCGCTCTTCACGTAGAGCCACCCGCTGTCGGGCGCGATGCCGAAGGCGGCGGCGTCGCCGTCGGGGCGCAGCTGATAGGTGACGCCTCCTTCCGGCGATGACGTCACTCGCGCCCTCACCTGCAGGACGCGGCTGGCCACCGCGACGCCCTCCCTCACCTCCACGTGGTAGCTGAGGGTGTCAAAGACGGGGCCGTCCTCCTCCTCGTCCTCCTCCTCCTCCTCCAGCACGTGGACCTCCAGCGTGAAGGTGGCGCTCAGCGCGGGGACGCCGCCGTCCCGCGCCGCCACGGCCAAGGTGTAGGCGGCGCCGCCATCGGCACGCAGCGGCGTCGCCAACCGCACCGCGCCCGACGCCCGCTCCACGCTGAAGGCGCCGCCGCCGCCCGACACCAGCTCGTAGGTCACCCGGCCGTTGGGGCCACCGTCGCGGTCCTCGGCCCTCAAGGTGTAGACGACGGCGCCGGGCTCGGTGGCTTCCGGTAGGAGGATGGAGTCGGAGGGCGCGGCGAAGGCCGGCGCGTTGTCGTTGACGTCCGTCACCGAGATCCTGACGCGGGCGGTGCTGTAGGCGGGAGGGGACCCGCTGCGCGCTTGGACGTCCAAGGTGAGGTCGGCTTGGGTCTCGTGGTCCAGGAGGAGGGTGGTGAGGAGGTGGCCCGAGGCCGAGTCGATGGAGAAGGAGCCCTGAGGATCCCCCGAGGAGATGGAGTAAAAGATGGCGTCGGCGTGACCTGAGGGCGACGAGGAGATGAGAAGGAGGAGAGGTGGGGGGGTGGCCAACCTGGAGAGAAGGATCTGGGGGGACCTTGGAGGAGCTTCCAGGAGGGATAAGGGGCGCCAGGGAAGGTCCCAGTGGATCGGGAGGTCTGGAGAGGTCATGGAAGCCCCATCCCTGGAGGTGGCCAAGGCCAGGTTGGGTGGGGCTTGGAGGAATCAGAGCCAATGGGAGGTGGAATTGGGGGTTGGGACTGGGTGGGCTTGGAGGGCCCTTCCAACCCAACCCAACCCATCCCAACCCAACCCAACCCAACCCAACCCATCCCAACCCAACCCAACCCAACCCAACCCATCCCAACCCAACCCAACCCAACCCAACCCAGCCCAACCCAACCCAACCCAACCCATCCCAACCCAACCCAACCCATCCCAACCCAACCCAACTCAACCCAACCCAACCCAACCCATCCCAACCCAACCCATCCCATGATTTCATGATCTTTAAGGTCCCTTCCAACCCAACCCTTTCCAAGAGTCCATGGTCTTCAAGGTCCCTTCCAACCCAACCCATTTCATGGTTCCATGACCTTTGAGGTCCGTTCCAACCCAACCCATTCCAAGAGTCCATGGTCTTCAAGCTCCCTTCCAACCCAACTCATCCCATGAGTCCATGGTCTTCGAGGCCTCTTCCAACCCAACCCATCCCATCCCACGATTCCCATCTCTCTCCAGATGTGACTCCAGCTGGGATTGGTCTCCCCCACCCCACATCCAGTTGCCTGGAGAACGTCTCTGTGTTCACCCTGGGTTCCCTGTCCCAGGATGTCCCATTCCTGGAGGTCTCCAAGGCCAGGTTGGATGGGGCTTGGAGCCCCCTGATCCAATGGGAGGTGTCCCTGGGGTTGGAACTGGATGGGCTTGGAGGTCCCTTCCAACCCAACCCATCCCATGGCTCCACGATTCTAAGTTGACATCAACCACAACCCCCAGATCCCAACCCTGGAGGTGGCCAAGGCCAGGTTGGGTGGGGCTTGGAGACCCCTGGGCCAGTGGGAGGTGGCCCTGCCCATGGAACGGGATGGGTTGGAGGTCCCTTCCACCTCAAATCATTTCACAGTTACATGATTCCATGATCTTTGAGGTCTCTTCCAACCCAACTCAACCCATGCCATGATTCCATGACCTGTGAGGTCACTTCCAACTCAACCCATTTCATGATTCCGAGACCTTTGAGGTCCCTTCCAATCCAACCCAACCCAACTCAACCCAGTCCAACCCATTCCATGATTCCACGATCTTTGAGTTCCCTTCCAACCCAACTCAACCCATCCCATGATTCCACGGCCTCTGAGGTCCATTCCATTCCAACCCAACCCATCCCATGATTCCATGACCTGTGAGGTCACTTCCAACTCAACCCATTTCATGATTCCATGACCCTTCCAACCCACTTCATGATTCCATGATCTTTGTGGTCCCTTCCAACCCAACCCAAACCAACCCATTCCATGATTCCATGACCTGTGAGGTCACTTCCAACCCAACCCAACCCATTCCATGATTCCAAGACCTTTGAGTTCCCTTCCAACCCAACTCTTCCCATCCCATGATTACATGACCTGTGACGTCCCTTCCAACCCATCTCATGATTCCATGACCTGTGAAGTCACTTCCAACTCCACCCATTTCATGATTCCAAGACCTTTAAGGTCCCTTCCAACCCAACCCAACTCAACCCATTCCATGATTCCACGACCTTTGAGTTCCCTTCCAACCCAACCCAACCCATTCCATAATTCCACGACCTTTGAGTTCCCTTCCAACCCAACCCAACCCATTCCATAATTCCAAGACCTTTGAGTTCCCTTCCAACCCAACTCTTCCCATCCCATAATTACATGACCTGTGAGGTCCCTTCCAACCCATTTCAATATTCCATGACCTTTGTGGTCCCTTCCAACCCAACCCAACCCATCCCATGATTCCAAGACCTCTGAGGTCCCTTCCAAGCCACCCCACCCCGTGGTTCGACCCCTCTGTGCTCCAGCCTGCTTGGGCACCACCCCTGGGACACCAACCCTTCCGACTGGTGCCGGGACAAGGAAAGGGAGGGTGGCCAAGAGGACCAATCCCACACCTGGAGGGTTGTGGGCGCGGACGGCCCCGACGGAGGTGCCCCGCGGCGCGTCCTCGGCCACGGAGAAGAAGTACTGGGCTTGCTCGAAGACGGGAGGGGAAACGGTGCCCTCCACGATGCTGATGTTCACCAGGGCGTTGGGCTGGGCCTGGAGACCTCCTCCGTCCTGCGCCGCGACCACCAGCTGCACCAAGGTGTTGGCTTTGCCACTCAGGGACCACGAGAGCGAGATGACCCCTACGGAAGGAAGAAGTCCAGGTGGGACCTGTTCCGACCTCTCGTGCGGCACCGAGGGACCTGGGCAAAGCACAACCTTGGAAAGAAAGGTCTGAGGGGTCACCATGGGGGGACAGGAGAAGGGGAACCCTCCTGGGAAAGCCCCCCCCAGGTCCTCCTTTCTCAGCCCTTGCTGGGTCCATGGGTTGGGGTTCCACCAGGGTCCTGTGCTTGGGTCTCACCAACCCCAGGAAGCTCCAGGCCTGGGGAAGAGCAGCTGGAAAGGTCCCCAGAGGAGAAGGACCTGGGGGTACTTTGGTCCTTCTGCTCCATCCTTCGCTCCCCAGATCCATCCACGGCCTCCAGGCTCTGGTGGGACTGGTTGTCACCGGGCAGAGCCACCACCATCCCCCCAGTCATGAGGTCCAGGAGGTGCCACCAATGGGATGGGGTCAACGGGGCCAAGCGCCGGGGCCTTGGGGCACAGCAACCCCCAGCTTGGGGAAGGGAAGTGGTGGCTGCTCCATCCCTGGAGGTGGCCAAGGCCACCTTGGGTGGGGTTGGAGCTCCTGATCCCATGGGAGGTGTCCCTGTCCCATCCCTGGAGGTGGCCAGGGCAGGTTGGATGGGGTTGGAGCCCCTGATCCAGTGGGAGGTGTCCCTGTCCCATCCCTGGAAGTGGCCAAGGTTGGGTTGGATGGGGTTGGAGCCCCCTGATCCCATGGGAGGTGTCCCTGCTCCATCCCTGGAGGTGTCCAAGGTTGGGTTGGATGGGGTTGGAGCTCCTGATCCCATGGGAGGTGTCCCTGGAGGATGGGACTGGATGGGCTTGGAGGTCCCTCCCAACCCAACCCATCCCATGGTCTTTGAGGTCCCTTCTAACCAAAAGCACTCCACGATTCCAAGAGCAGCTGGAAAGGTCCCTGGAGGAGAAGGCCCTGGGGGTGTTGGGTGACAGGGGCTGGACAGGAGCCAGCGGTGGCCCAGGGGGGCCAAGAAGGCCCCCAGAGCCCTGGGCTTGGCTCAGCCCTGGGGTGGCAGCAGGAGCAGGGCAGGGGTCGTCCCCTGGGGTCACCTCAGATCCTGGGGTCAGGGGTGGGTTCCTCAGGCCAAGGAGGACCTTGAGGGGCTGGAGAAGGGGCTGGAGATGGGAACGGAGATGGGAAGGGGCTGGAGAACCTGGGGAGGGGCTGAGGGACCTGGGGAAGGGTCTGGAGAACCTGGGGAGGGTCTGAGGGACCTGGGGAAGGGTCTGGAGAACCTGGGGAGGGGCTGAGGGACCTGGGGAAGGGTCTGAGGGACCTGGGGAAGGGTCTGGAGAACCTGGGGAGGGTCTGAGGGACCTGGGGAAGGGTCTGGAGAACCTGGGGAAGGGTCTGGAGAACCTGGGATGGGGCTGAGGGACCTGGGGAGGGTCTGAGGGATCTGGGGAAGGGTTTGAGGGACCTGGGGCTCTTTGGTCTGGAGAAGAGGAGGCCTCTTGGAAAGAGGTCGTGGGGAGGTGGGTTGGGGTCTTCTCCCAAGGGACGAGGGGTGGGATGAGAGGGAACGGCCTCAGGTGGCCCCAGGGGAGGTTTGGATTGGACATTGGGAGAAGTTCCTCATGGAAAGGGTTGTCCAACCCTGGGAGAAGCTGCCCAGGGCCGTGGTGGGGTCTCCATGTCTGGAGGGGCTCAAAAGCCACGTGGATGTGGCACCTGGGGACAGCGTTTGGTGGTCCAACGGTGGGGTTGTTCTCCAGACCCTTCTCCTTGTTCTCCAGACCCTTCCCCAGGTCCCTCAACCCCTTCCCCACGTTCTCCAGACCCTTCCCCAGCCCCTCAAGGTCTTCCTTCGAGTGAGAACCCAGCCCTGAACCCCTGGACCAGGACCCCCAGCACTGGGACCCCATCCCTGGTCACCTCCATCCCCAATGTCCAACCCAACCCTCCCCTGGGGCCACCTGAGGCCGTTCCCTCTCATCCCACCCCTCATCCCTTGGGAGAAGACCCCAACCCACCTCCCCACAACCTCCTCTCCAGGAGCTGCAGAGAGACAGGAGGTCTCCCCTCGGCCTCCTCTGCTCCAGACCAAACCCCCCCAGGGCCCTCAGACCCTTCCCAGGTCCCTCAGACCCTCCTCAGGTTCTCCAGACCCTTCCCCAGGTCCCTTAGACCCTTCCCCAGAATCTCCAGATCCTTCTTCTGGTTCTCCAGACCCTTCCCAGGTCCCTCAGACCCTCCTCAGGTTCTCCAGACCCTTCCCCAGGTCCCTTAGACCCTTCCCCAGAATCTCCAGCCCCTTCCCCAGGTCCCTCAGACCCTCCTCAGGTTCTCCAGACCCTTCCCCAGGTCCCTTAGACCCTTCCCCAGAATCTCCAGATCCTTCTTCTGGTTCTCCAGACCCTTCCCAGGTCCCTCAGACCCTCCTCAGGTTCTCCAGACCCTTCCCCAGGTCCCTCAGCCCCTTCCCCAGGCCCCTCAGGCCCTCCTCAGGTTCTCCAGACCCTTCCCCAGGTCCCTCAACCCCCTTCCCAAGACCCTCAACCCCTTCCCCAGGTTCTCCAGACCCTTCCCCAGGTCCCTCAACCCCCTTCCCAAGACCCTCAACCCCATCCCCAGGTTCTCCAGACCCTTCCCCAGGTCCCTCAGACCCTTCCCAAGACCCTCAACCCCTTCCCCACGTTCTCCAGACCCTTCCCCAGCCCCTCAAGGTCTTTCTTCGAGTGAGAACCCAACCCTGAACCCCTGGACCAGGACCCCCAGCACTGGGACCCCATCCCTGGTCACCTCCATCCCCAATGTCCAACCCAACCCTCCCTTGGGGCCACCTGAGGCCGTTCCCTCTCATCCCACCCCTTGTCCCTTGGGAGAAGACCCCAACCCACCTCCCCACACCCTCCTCTCCAGGAGCTGCAGAGAGACAGGAGGTCTCCCCTCGGCCTCCTCTGCTCCAGACCAAACCCCCCCAGGGCCCTCAGACCCTTCCCAGGTCCCTCAGACCCTCTTCAGGTTCTCCAGACCCTTCCCCAGGTCCCTTAGACCCTTCCCCAGGTCCCTCAGCCCCTTCCCCAGGTCCCTCAGACCCTCCTCAGGTTCTCCAGACCCTTCCCCAGGTCCCTTAGACCCTTCCCCAGAATCTCCAGATCCTTCTTCTGGTTCTCCAGACCCTTCCCAGGTCCCTCAGACCCTTCCCCAGGCCCCTCAGGCCCTCCTCAGGTTCTTCAGACCCTTCCCCAGGTCCCTCAGACCCTTCCCCAGGTCCCTCAACCCCTTCCCCACGTTCTCCAGACCCTTCCCCAGCCCCTCAAGGTCTTCCTTCGAGTGAGAACCCAACCCTGAACCCCTGGACCAGGACCCCCAGCACTGGGACCCCATCCCTGGTCACCTCCATCCCCAATGTCCAACCCAACCCTCCCTTGGGGCCACCTGAGGCCGTTCCCTCTCATCCCACCCTTCATCCCTTGGGAGAAGACCCCAACCCACCTCCCCACAACCTCCTCTCCAGGAGCTGCTGAGAGACAGGAGGTCTCCCCTCGGCCTCCTCTGCTCCAGACCAAACCCCCCCAGGGCCCTCAGACCCTTCCCAGGTCCCTCAGACCCTCCTCAGGTTCTCCAGACCCTTCCCCAGGTCCCTTAGACCCTTGCCCAGGTCCCTCAGCCCCTTCCCCAGGTCCCTCAGACCCTTCCCAGGTTCTCCAGACCCTTCCCCAGGTCCCTCAACCCCTTCCCAGGTCCCTCAACCCCTTCCCAAGTCCCTCAGCCCCTTCCTCAGGTTCTCCAGAGCCTTCTCCTTGTTCTCCAGACCCTTCACCAGGTTCTCCAGAACCTTCTCCTGGGTCTCCAGACCCTTCCCCAGCCCCTCAAAGTCTTTCTTGGAGTGAGAACCCAACCCTGAACCCAGCCCTGAACCCCTGGACCAGGACCCCCAGCACTGGGACCCCATCCCTGGTCACCTCCATCCCCAATGTCCAACCCAACCCTCCCTTGGGGCCACCTGAGGCCGTTCCCTCTCATCCCACCCTTCATCCCTTGGGAGAAGACCCCAACCCACCTCCCCACACCCTCCTTCCAGTGACCTCCAGGAGGTCCCTCAGCCTCCTCCTCCTCCTCCCCTCATCCCTCCCCTCTCTCCTCACTCTTCCCCACACCGCGAAGGGCGTCCAAGTCCCCCTTTCCGGTGGCCACCGCGGTGACCTCTGGGGCTCCACCCCCCCCCCCCCCCAAAGTCCCCATCACCCCCTCCCAACCCCGGGGTTGTCCCCTCACCCGTGTCCTGGTCGAGGGAGAAGAGCGGGGGCGAGTTGCCGCGGACGATGCTGTAGGTGACGCGGCCGTGGGGTCCCTCGTCGCGGTCGCGGGCGCGGACGCGCAGCACGGCGGTGCCGGGCGCGCTCTGGGTGCTGATGCTGGCGGCGTAGGCGAGCGGGTAGAACGCCGGGCGGTTGTCGTTGACGTCCTCCAGGAAGACCTTGACGTACACCATGGACTTGAGGCCCCCCTGGGGAAGGAAGGATCAGGCCTTGGAGAGGGTGGAGAGGTTGGGGGGACAGACGGACACGGGACAGCGCCTCCGCACCCACCCCAGGGCAACCCCACCCAATCCCACCCCAACCCCACCCAACCCCACCCGTGTCCCTCAGCCCACCCAACCCCACCCCTACCCAACCCACCCGTGTCCCTCAGCCCACCCAACCCCACCCCAGGTCACCCCCACCCATCCCACCCATGCCTCTGAGCCCACCCAATCCCACCCCAACCCCACCCAACCCACCCGTGTCCCTCAGCCCACCCAACCCCACCCCTACCCAACCCCACCCAACCCCACCCGTGTCCCTCAGCCCACCCAATCCCACCCCAACCCACCCCACCCGTGTCCCTCAGCCCACCCAATCCCACCCCAGGTCACCCCCACCCATCCCACCCATGCCTCTGAGCCCACCCAATCCCACCCCAACCCCACCCAACCCCACCCGTGTCCCTCAACTCACCCAATCCCACCCCAGGTCACCCCCACCCATCCCACCCCAACCCCACCCACCCCATCCGTGTCCCTCAGCCCACCCAACCCCAACCCCACCCAACCCCACCCAACCCCACCCGTGTCCCTCAGCCCACCCCACCCCACCCAACCCCACCTAACCCCACCCCACCCACCCCACCCGTGTCCCTCAGCTCACCCAATCCCACCCCAGGTCACCCCCACCCATCCCACCCATGCCTCTGAGCCCACCCAATCCCACCCCAACCCCACCCACCCCATCTGTGTCCCTCAGCCCACCCAACCCCAACCCCACCCAACCCCACCCCATCTCATGCCACCCCAACCCCACCCAATCCCACCCACGTCCCTCAGCTCACCACACCCACCCCACCCACCCCACTCCACCCTCCCACCTCATCCCAACCCCACCCGTGTCCCTCAGCTCACCCAATCCCATCCACATCCCTCACCCCACCCCACCCACGTCCCTCAGCTCACCCGACCCACCCCACCCCACTCCACCCTCCCACCCCACCCAACCCCACCCGTGTCCCTCAGCCCACCCCACCCCACCCACCCCACCCGTGTCCCTCACCCCACCCACGTCCCTCAGCTCACCCCACCCAACCCGCCCCACCCAACCCCACCCACCCCACCCCACCCACCCCACCCGTGTCCCTCACCCCACCCACGTCCCTCAGCTCACCCCACCCAACCCGCCCCACCCAACCCCACCCACCCCACCCCACCCAACCCCACCCGTGTCCCTCAGCTCACCCTACCCCGCCCCAGGTCACCCCCACCCATCCCACCCATGCCTCTGAGCCCACCCAATCCCACCCCAACCCCATCCAACCCCACCCCAGCCCCACTCACCCCATCCGTGTCCCTCAGCCCACCCAACCCAGGCCCACCCAACCCTACCCCAGCCCATCTCACGCCACCCCAACCCCACCCACCCCACCCGTGTCCCTCAGCCCACCCACCCCACCCAAGCCCACCCCACCCATGTCCCTCAGCCCATCCCACCCCACCCGTGTCCCTCAGCCCACCCAACCCCATCCCACCCACCCCACTCATATCCCTCACCCCACCCACCCCCACCCCACCCATGTCCCTCCCCTCACCCCACCCATATCCCTCACCCCACCCAATCCCACACACCCCACCCCACCCACCCGTGTCCCTCAGCTCACCCCACCCACCCCACCCCACCCACAAACCCCACCCACCCCACCCATGTCCCTCACCCCACCCAACTCAACCCCAGCCAATCCCACAAACCCCACCCACCCCACCCGTGTCCCTCACCCCACCCCACCCCACCCCACCCATGTCACTCAGCTCATCCCACCCACCCCACCCAACCCCACCCGTGTCCCTCAGCTCACCCAATCCCACCCCACCCGTGTCCCTCCCCTCACCCCACCCCACCCATGTCCCTCACCCCACCCACCCACCCACCCCACCCCACCCCACCTACCCCACCCGTGTCCCTCACCCCACCCCACGCACATCTCTCAGCTCACCCCCACCCACCCCACCCACCCCACACAACCCAACCCCACCCACCCCACCCGTGTCCCTCAGCTCACCCAATCCCATCCACGTCCCTCACCCCACCCCACCCACGTCCCTCAGCTCACCCATCCCACCCATCCCACCCCACTCCACCCTCCCACCCCATCCCAACCCACCCGTGTCCCTCAGCTCACCCCACCCACCCCACCCGTGTCCCTCCCCTCACCCCACCCCACCCATGTCACTCAGCTCATCCCACCCACCCCATCCCAACCCCACCCGTGTCCCTCACCCCACCCACCCCATGCACCCCACCCACCCCACCCACCCCACTCCACCCTCCCACCCCACCCAACCCCACCCATGTTCCTCAGCTCACCCCACCCACCCCACGAACCCCACCCACCCCACCCCACCCGTGTCCCTCTCCCCACCCCTCACCCCACCCACGTCCCACAGCTCACCCCACCCACCCCACCCCACCCAACCCCACCCGTGTCCCTCATCCCACCCGCCCACCCCACCCACCCCACCCGTGTCCCTCAGCCCACCCAACCCAAGCCCACCCAACCCACCCGTATCCCTCAGCCCACCCAACCCCACCCCACCCATGTCCCTCCCCTCACCCCACCCATATCCCTCACCCCACCCAATCCCACACACCCCACCCCACCCACCTGTGTCCCTCAGTTCACCCCACCCCACCCACAAACCCCACCCACCCCACCCGTGTCCCTCCCCTCACCCCACCCCACCCCACCCATGTCACTCAGCTCATCCCACCCACCCCATCCCAACCCCACCCGTGTCCCTCATCCCACCCTCCCACCCCACCCACCCCACCCGTGTCCCTCACCCCACCCCTCACCCCACCCACGTCCCACAGCTCACCCCACCCACCCCACCCCACCCAACCCCAGCCGTGTCCCTCAGCCCACCCCACCCCACCCACCCCACCCGTGTCCCTCACCCCACCCCTCACCCCACCCACGTCCCTCAGCTCACCCCACCCACCCCACTCCACCCTCCCACCCCATCCCAATCCCACCCGTGTCCCTCAGCTCACCCAATCCCACCCCAGGTCACCCCCACCCATCCCACCCATGCCTCTGAGGCCACCCAATCCCACCCCAACCCCACCCAACCCACCCGTGTCCCTCAGCCCACCCAACCCCAACCCCACCCAACCCCAACCCATCTCACGACACCCCAACCCCACCCACCCCACCCGTGTCCCTCACCCCACCCAACTCAACCCCAGTCAATCCCACAAACCCCACCCACCCCACCCGTGTCCCCCACCCCACCCGTGTCCCTCCCCTCACCCCACCCCACCCCACCCATGTCACTCAGCTCATCCCACCCACCCCATCCCAACCCCACCCGTGTCCCTCAGCTCACCCAATCCCACCCCACCCGTGTCCTCCCCTCACCCCCACCCACCCATGTTCCTCACCCCACCCACCCACCCACCCACCCACCCCACCCCACCCCACCTACCCCACCCGTGTCCCTCACCCCACCCCACGCACATCTCTCAGCTCACCCCCACCCACCCCACCCACCCCACACAACCCAACCCCACCCACCCCACCCGTGTCCCTCAGCTCACCCAATCCCATCCACATCCCTCACCCCACCCCACCCACGTCCCTCAGCTCACCCATCCCACCCATCCCACCCCACTCCACCCTCCCACCCCATCCCAACCCACCCGTGTCCCTCAGCTCACCCCACCCACCCCACCCGTGTCCCTCCCCTCACCCCACCCCACCCCACCCATGTCACTCAGCTCATCCCACCCACCCCATCCCAACCCCACCCGTGTCCCTCACCCACCCACCCATGCACCCCACCCACCCCACCCACCCACTCCACCCTCCCACCCCATCCCAACCCCACCCGTGTCCCTCAGCTCACCCCACCCCCCTCCCACCCCACCCAACCCCACCCACGTCCCACAGCCCACCCCACCCACCCCACCCCACCCAACCCCACCCGTGTCCCTCAGCCCACCCAATCCCACCCACGTCCCTCAGCTCACCCCACCCACCCCACTCCACCCTCCCACCCCACCCAACCCCACCCAACCCCACCCATGTCCCTCATCCCACCCGCCCACCCCACCACCCCACCCGTGTCCCTCAGCCCACCCAACCCAAGCCCACCCAACCCACCCGTATCCCTCAGCCCACCCAACCCCACCCCACCCATGTCCCTCCCCTCACCCCACCCATATCCCTCACCCCACCCAATCCCACACACCCCACCCCACCCACCTGTGTCCCTCAGTTCACCCCACCCCACCCACAAACCCACCCACCCACACCCCGTGTCCCTCCCCTCACCCCACCCCACCCCACCCATGTCACTCAGCTCATCCCACCCACCCCATCCCAACCCCACCCGTGTCCCTCATCCCACCCTCCCACCACCCACCCACCCCACCCGTGTCCCTCACCCCCACCCCTCACCCCACCCACGTCCCTCAGCTCACCCCACCCACCCCACTCCACCCTCCCACCCCATCCCAACCCACCCGTGTCCCTCAGCTCACCCAATCCCACCCCAGGTCACCCCCACCCATCCCACCCATGCCTCTGAGGCCACCCAATCCCACCCCAACCCCACCCAACCCACCCGTGTCCCTCAGCCCACCCAACCCCAACCCCACCCAACCCCAACCCATCTCACGACACCCCAACCCCACCCACCCCACCCGTGTCCCTCACCCCACCCAACTCAACCCCAGCCAATCCCACAAACCCACCCACCCCACCCGTGTCCCTCCCCTCACCCCACCCCACCCCACCCATGTCACTCAGCTCATCCCACCCACCCCATCCCAACCCCACCCGTGTCCCTCACCCCACCACCCCATGCACCCCCACCCACCCCACCCCACCCCACTCCACCCTCCCACCCCATCCAACCCACCCGTGTCCCTCAGCTCACCCCACTCCACCCTCCCACCCCACCCAACCCCCCACCCATGTTCCTCAGCTCACCCCACCCACCCCACGAACCCCACCCACCCCACCCCACCCGTGTCCCTCAGCCCCACCCCACCCCACCCAACCCCACCCCAGCCACCCCACCCGTGTCCCTCAGCCCACCCCTCACCCCACCCACGTCCCACAGCTCACCCCACCCAACCCCACCCCCACCCAACCCCACCCGTGTCCCTCAGCCCACCCCACCCCACCCAACCCCACCCGTGTCCCTCAGCCACCCCACCCCACCACCCAACCCCACCCGTGTCCCTCAGCCCACCCCACCCCACCCAACCCCACCCGTGTCCCTCAGCTCACCCTACCCCACCCCAGGTCACCCCCACCCATCCCACCCATGCCTCTGAGGCCACCCAATCCCACCCAACCTCACCCGTGTCCCTCAGCCCACCAACCCCAACCCCACCCAACCCCACCCAACCCCACCCGTGTCCCTCAGCCCACCCAACCCCAACCCCACCCAATCCCACCCCAACCCACCCCACCCGTGTCCCTCAGCCCACCCAATCCCACCCCAGGTCACCCCCACCCATCCCACCCATGCCTCTGAGCCCACCCAATCCCACCCCAACCCCACCCAACCCACCCGTGTCCCTCAGCCCACCCAACCCCAACCCCACCCAACCCCACCCCATCTCACGACACCCCAACCCCACCCACTCCACCCGTGTCCCTCACCCCACCCAACTCAACCCCAGCCAATCCCACAAACCCCACCCACCCCACCCGTGTCCCCCACCCCACCCGTGTCCCTCCCCTCACCCCACCCCACCCCACCCATGTCACTCAGCTCATCCCACCCACCCCATCCCAACCCCACCCGTGTCCCTCACCCCACCCACCCCATGCACCCCACCCACCCCACCCACCCCACCCACCCCACTCCACCCTCCCACCCCATCCCAATCCCACCCGTGTCCCACAGCTCACCCCACTCCACCCTCCCACCCCACCCAACCCCACCCACGTCCCACAGCTCACCCCACCCACCCCACCCCACCCAACCCCACCCGTGTCCCTCAGCCCACCCAATCCCACCCACGTCCCTCAGCTCACCCCACCCACCCCACTCCACCCTCCCACCCCACCCAACCCCACCCAACCCCACCCATGTCCCTCATCCCACCCGCCCACCCCACCCACCCCACCCGTGTCCCTCAGCCCACCCAACCCAAGCCCACCCAACCCACCCGTATCCCTCAGCCCACCCAACCCCACCCCACCCATGTCCCTCCCCTCACCCCACCCATATCCCTCACCCCACCCAATCCCACACACCCCACCCCACCCACCTGTGTCCCTCAGTTCACCCCACCCCACCCACAAACCCCACCCACCCCACCCGTGTCCCTCCCCTCACCCCACCCCACCCCACCCATGTCACTCAGCTCATCCCACCCACCCCATCCCAACCCCACCCGTGTCCCTCATCCCACCCTCCCACCCCACCCACCCCACCCGTGTCCCTCAGCCCACCCCTCACCCCACCCACGTCCCACAGCTCACCCCACCCACCCCACCCCACCCACCCCACCCGTGTCCCTCACCCCACCCCTCACCCCACCCACGTCCCTCAGCTCACCCCACCCACCCCACTCCACCCTCCCACCCCATCCCAACCCCACCCGTGTCCCTCAGCTCACCCAATCCCACCCCAGGTCACCCCCACCCATCCCACCCATGCCTCTGAGCCCACCCAATCCCACCCCAACCCCACCCAACCCACCCGTGTCCCTCAGCCCACCCAACCCCAACCCCACCCAACCCCAACCCATCTCACGACACCCCAACCCCACCCACCCCACCCGTGTCCCTCACCCCACCCAACTCAACCCCAGTCAATCCCACAAACCCCACCCACCCCACCCGTGTCCCCCACCCCACCCGTGTCCCTCCCCTCACCCCACCCCACCCCACCCATGTCACTCAGCTCATCCCACCCACCCCATCCCAACCCCACCCGTGTCCCTCACCCCACCCACCCCATGCACCCCACCCACCCCACCCACCCCACTCCACCCTCCCACCCCACCCAACCCCACCCATGTTCCTCAGCTCACCCACACCCACCCCACGAACCCCACCCACCCCCACCCCACCCGTGTCCCTCAGCCCACCCCACCCCACCCAACCCCACCCCAGCCACCCCACCCGTGTCCCTCAGCCCACCCCTCACCCCACCCACGTCCCACAGCTCACCCCACCCAACCCCACCCCACCCAACCCCACCCGTGTCCCTCAGCCCACCCCACCCCACCCAACCCCACCCGTGTCCCTCAGCTCACCCTACCCCACCCCAGGTCACCCCCACCCATCCCACCCATGCCTCTGAGGCCACCCAATCCCACCCAACCTCACCCGTGTCCCTCAGCCCACCCAACCCCAACCCCACCCAACCCCACCCAACCCCACCCGTGTCCCTCAGCCCACCCAACCCCAACCCCACCCAATCCCACCCCAACCCACCCCACCCGTGTCCCTCAGCCCACCCAATCCCACCCCAGGTCACCCCCACCCATCCCACCCATGCCTCTGAGCCCACCCAATCCCACCCCAACCCCACCCAACCCACCCGTGTCCCTCAGCTCACCCAATCCCATCCACGTCCCTCACCCCACCCGTGTCCCTCAGCTCACCCCACCCACCCACCCACCCCACCCAACCCAACCCCACCCACCCCGCCCGTGTCCCTGGGCCCACCCCGTCCACGGCGGTGACGGTGAAGTCGTGGGTGGCGGCGCCCTCGTCGCGGTCCAGGGGCTGCTGGGTGCAGATCCACCCCGAGACCTCCTCCACGCGGAAGTGGGTGGGGGCGGCGCTGGCGATGCCGGAGCCCAGCGAGTACGAGACCGCGCCGAAGGCGCCGCTGTCCGCGTCCGTGGCCGTCACCTGGGGAACGGGCGGCGTCAGGGGGGGCCAACGGAGAGGAGACCCCCAGCAGGAACCTCAGGGACCACCAGGAGGAGCCTGGGACCACCAGGAGGAACATGGGACCACCAGGAGGAACCTCAGAGACCACCAGGAGGAACCTGGGACCACCAAGAGGAACCTCAGAGAGCACCAGGAGGAACCTGAGACCACCAGCAGGAACCTCAGGGACCACCAGGAGGAACCTCAGAGAGCACCAGGAGGAGCCTGGGACCACCAGGAGGAACCTGAGACCACCAGGAGGAACATGGGACCACCAGGAGGAGCCTGGGACCACCAACCAGAACCTCAGAGACCACCAGGAGGAACCTGAGACCCCCAGGAGGAACCTCAGAGAGTACCAGGAGGAACCTGGGACCACCAGGAGGAACCTGAGACCACCAGCAGGAACCTCAGGGACCACCAGGAGGAACCTCAGAGAGCACCAGGAGGAACCTCAGAGAGCAACAGGAGGAACCTGGGACCACCAGGAAGAACCTCAGGGACCACCAGGAGGAACCTGGGACCACCAGGAGAACCTCAGAGAGCACCAGGAGGAACCTCAGAGAGCACCAGGAGGAACCTGGGACCACCAGGAGGAACCTCAGAGACCACCAACCACTGTGTGATCAGGACCAGCACCTCAGAGAAGACCTGACAATCCAACCTGAGGCCGTTCCCTCTCATCCCACCCCTTGTCCCTTGGGAGAAGACCCCAACCCACCTCCCCACAACCTCCTCTCCAGGAGCTGCAGAGAGACAGGAGGTCTCCCCTCAGCCTCCTCTTCTCCAGACCAAACTCCCCCAGGTCCCTCAGACCCTTCCCAGGTTCTCCAGACCCTTCCCCAGGTCCTTCAGACCTTTCCCAGGTTCTCCAGACCCTTCCCCAGGTCCCTCAGCCCCATCCCAGGTTCTCCAGACCCTTCCCCAGGTTCTCCAGACCCTTCCCCAGGTCCCTCAGACCCTCCCCAGGTTCTCCAGACCCTTCCCCAGGTCCCTCAGCCCCATCCCAGGTTCTCCAGACCCTTCCCCAGATCCCTCAGCCCCTCCCCAGGTTCTCCAGACCCTTCCCCATGTTCTCCAGACCCTCCCCAGGTTCTCCAGACCCTTCCCCAGGTCCCTCAGACCCTTCCCCAGGTCCCTCAGCCCCTCCCCAGGTTCTCCAGACCCTTCCCCAGGTCCCTCAGCCCCATCCCAGGTTCTCCAGATCCTCCCCAGGTTCTCCAGACCCTTCCCCAGGTCCCTCAGCCCCTCCCCAGGTTCTCCAGACCCTTCCCATCTCCGTTCCCATCTCCAGCCCCTTCTCCAGCCCCTCAAGGTCCTCCTTGGCCTGAGGAACCCACCCTTGACCCCAGGATCTGAGGTGACCCCAGGGGACGACCCCTGCCCTGCTCCTGCTGCCACCCCAGGGCTGAGCCAAGCCCAGGGCTCTGGGGGCCTTCTTGGCCCCCCTGGGCCACCGCTGGCTCCTGTCCAGCCCCTGTCACCCAACACCCCCAGGGCCTTCTCCTCCAGGGACCTTTCCAGCTGCTCTTGGAATCGTGGAGTGCTTTTGGTTGGAAGGGACCTCAAAGACCATGGGATGGGTTGGGTTGGGAGGGACCTCCAAGCCCATCCAGTCCCATCCTCCAGGGACACCTCCCATGGGATCAGGAGCTCCAACCCCATCCAACCCAACCTTGGACACCTCCAGGGATGGGACAGGGACACCTCCCATGGGATCAGGAGCTCCAACCCCATCCAACCCAACCTTGGACACCTCCAGGGATGGGACAGGGACACCTCCCATGGGATCAGGAGCTCCAACCCCATCCAACCCAACCTTGGACACCTCCAGGGGTGGGGCAGGGACACCTCCCACTGGGATCAGGAGCTCCAACCCCATCCAACCCAACCTTGGACACCTCCAGGGGTGGAGCAGGGACACCTCCCATGGGATCAGGAGCTCCAACCCCACCCAACCTGGCCTTGGCCACCTCCAGGGATGGGACAGGGACACCTCCCACTGGCTCAGGAGCTCCAAGCTCCACCCAACCTGCCCTTGGCCACCTCCAGGGATGGGATCTGGGGGTTGTGGTTGATGTCAACTGAGAATCGTGGAGCCATGGGATGGGTTGGGTTGGAAGGGACCTCCAAGCCCATCCAGTTCCAAACCCCATGGACACCTCCCATTGGATCAGGAGCTCCAACCCCACCCATGGTGGCCTTGGACACCTCCAGGGATGGGACAGGGACATCTCCCATGGGATCAGGAGCTCCAACCCCACCCAAGGTGGCCTTGGCCACCTCCAGGGATGGAGCAGCCACCACTTCCCTTCCCCAAGCTGGGGGTTGCTGTGCCTCAAGGCCCCGGCGCTTGGCCCCGTTGACCCCATCCCATTGCTGGCACCTCCTGGACCTCATGACTGGGGGGGTGGTGGTGGCTCTGCCCGGTGACAACCGGTCCCACCAGAGCCTGGAGGCCGTGGATGGAACCTGGGAGCGAAGGATGGAGCAGGAGGACCCAAACTTCTCCAGGGCTCCTCCTCAGGCTCCTCCCAAAGGTTGGATCAGCAGAAAGCACCTCCTTCCAGCTGATCCAGGACCTCATCCACCAGCTGGGAGGTCCTGGTGGAGAACAAAGGCAGGGATGGAGCCAAGGGGGAGGCAGCTGGGCCCAGGTCTGGGTCAAGTGGAGTTCAGGGCCCGTCTCCGCGCGCCGGAGCCAAGGAGAGGGCCCAGCTGGGGGCCACCAGCGGCTCCTTCCATCGGGATGGGCCTCCAGGATGGACCACGTGGAGGGTCCTGGGAGAGGGGGGGCAGTGGGAGAGCGAGGAGACACCGGCTGGGCCAGGGGAGGAGAAATGGGTCAGGTGGAGGTGGGAGAACCCATCACATTCCCCCTCCATCCAAGGGTTCCAGGGCCTCCATGGGGAGGAGGAACCACCCCAGAGAGCCCCTTCCCACTGCTCCATCCAAGGGTTCCACAGCCTCCATGGAGAGGAGGAACCACCCCAGAGAGCCCCTTCCCACTGCTCCATCCAAGGGTTCCACGGCCTCCATGGAGAGGAGGAACCACCCCAGAGAGCCCCTTCCCACTGCTCCATCCAAGGGTTCCACGGCCTCCATGGGGAGGAGGAACCACCCCAGAGAGCCCCTTCCCACTGCTCCATCCAAGGGTTCCAGGGCCTCCATGGGGAGGAGGAACCACCCCAGAGAGCCCCTTCCCACTGCTCCATCCAAGGGTTCCACAGCCTCCATGGGGAGGAGGAACCACCCCAGAGAGCCCCTTCCCACTGCTCCATCCAAGGGTTCCAGGGCCTCCATAAGGAGGAGGAACCACCCCAGAGAGCCCCTTCCCACTGCTCCATCCAAGGGTTCTACAGCCTCCATGGGGAGGAAGAACCACCCCAGAGAGCCCCTTCCCACTGCTCCATCCAAGGGTTCTACAGCCTCCATGGAGAGGAGGAACCACCCCAGAGAGCCCCTTCCCACTGCTCCATCCAAGGGTTCCACGGCCTCCATGGAGAGGAGGAACCACCCCAGAGAGCCCCTTCCCACTGCTCCATCCAAGGGTTCCACGGCCTCCATGGAGAGGAGGAACCACCCCAGAGAGCCCCTTCCCACTGCTCCATCCAAGGGTTCCAGGGCCTCCATGGAGAGGAGGAACCACCCCAGAGAGCCCCTTCCCACTGCTCCATCCAAGGGTTCCAGGGCCTCCATGGGGAGGAGGAACCACCCCAGAGAGCCCCTTCCCACTGCTCCATCCAAGGGTTCCACAGCCTCCATGGAGAGGAGGAACCACCCCAGAGAGCCCCTTCCCACTGCTCCATCCAAGGGTTCCAGGGCCTCCATGGAGAGGAGGAACCACCCCAGAGAGCCCCTTCCCACTGCTCCATCCAAGGGTTCCACAGCCTCCATGGGGAGGAGGAACCACCGCAGAGAGCCCCTTCCCACTGCTCCATCCAAGGGTTCCACAGCCTCCATGGAGAGGAGGAACCACCCCAGAGAGCCCCTTCCCACTGCTCCATCCAAGGGTTCCACAGCCTCCATGGAGAGGAGGAACCACCCCAGAGAGCCCCTTCCCACTGCTCCATCCAAGGGTTCCACGGCCTCCATGGGGAGGAGGAACCACCCCAGAGAGACCTTTGTTGTGGATCTGCTGAGTTGAGAGTGGGACCCTGAGATCTTTGACATCATTGAGACCTCTCCTCGGGTTTCCTGCGGATGGAGATGCTCCTGAGCTCCCACAGCGGCCGGAAAAGGCGCCGGGTGCCAAATTAACAACTTCCTTCCTTCAGCTCTGGAGTTCCCAGCTCAGGAAAGACCTGGAGATGTTGGAGAGAGGCCAGAGGAGGCCACGAGGATGGTCCAAGTCTGGAGAACCTCCTGTATAAGAACAGGGTGGGAGAGCTGGGATTGTCCAGCCTGGAGAGAAGAAGGCTCTGGGGAGATGTTGGAGCAACTTCAAGGAGGGAAAGGGGCTCCAGGGAAGCTTCCACTGGATCAGAGTGTCTGGAGAAGTCGTGGAAGGTGTTGAAGGCCAGGTTGGATTGGGCTTGGAGCACCCTGATGGGCTTTGAGGTTGCTTCCACCCCAACCCATTCCATGATTTCATGATCTTTGAGGTCCCTTCCAACCCAGAGTATTCCATGGTTCCGTGATTCCATGGTCTTGGAGTCTCTTCCAACTCAACCCATCCCACGGTTCCATGTTTCTAAGTTGCCACCAACCAGACCCACCCAGATCCCATCCCTGGAGGTGTCCAAGGCCAGGCTGGGTGGGGCTTGGAGCCCCCTGAGCCATTGGGAGGGGTCCCTGCCCACGGCAAGGGGTGGGACTGGATGGCTTTGAGGTCCCTTCCAACCCAACCCATCCCAAGGTGGTCAGACTTAATGATCTTGGAGATCTTTTCCAACCCAACCCATTCCATCGTTCCAAGGGCCGATCCACTGGCAATGTTGGAACTGGATGGGCTTGGAGGTCCCTTCCAACCCAACCCATCCCATGGGTCCATGATTCGAAGTTGCCGTCAACCAGAACCCCCAGATCCCCTTGGAGGTGTCCAAGGTCAGGTTGTGTGGGCCTTGGAGCCCCCTGAGCCACTGGGACTGGATGGGCTTTGAGGTCCCTTCCAACCCAACCCATTCCATGACTCCACTAGTCTTTGATCCCACCATCTTTGAGGTCCCTTCCAGCCTAGACCTCTCGGTGATCCCAAGACCAGGTGACAACGGCTGCGCTGACCCATCCCGGTGTTCCACAGGGGATGTGTTTCTGACCTCAACCAGCTCCTTGATCTCAAAGAGAGACTCAGGGTCCTGCAGGACCTTCTGCTCCGCTCCAGAACATCACCAGGGTTTCCAACCAGCACAGGACCTTCTCTCCCAGTGGTCCTTCCTCCTCGTGGACTGGCTGAAGGTGCGAGCACCCTCCCTCATTCCACCAGCTGTGGGCTCCTGGGATAGCCCGGCCTTCCCAGGTGGACCCCACGCAGCCCCAGGACCCCAACAAGGCCACCCCTGCAACCCATGGCCACGTCCAACCTGGAGGGGGTTGCACCACCTCCACCGTGTCCCACAGCCTTCCCCATCCCTCCTGCTCCTGTGGCCCACGTGGATCCACACGTCACGGGTCCCGTAGGGATGCTCACGTGGGCACCAGGAAGCCTGGGATGGGTTGGGTTGGATGGGACCTCAAAGGCTGTGGAATCATGGGATTGGTTGGGTTGGGTTGGGTTGGGTTGGGTTGGGTTGGGTTGGGTTGGGTTGGGTTGGAAGGGACCTCAAAGATCATGGAACCATGGAATGGGTTGGGTGGAAGGGACCTCAAAGGCTGTGGAACCATGGAATGGGTTGGGTTGGACCTCAAAGGTCGTGGAATCATGGGATGGGTTGGGTTGGGTTGGGTTGGATTGGAAGGGACCTCAAAGATTGTGGAACCATGGAATGGGTTGGATTGAGTTGAGTTGAGTTGGGTTGGGTTGGAAGGGACCTCAAAGATCATGGAACCATGGAATGGGTTGGGTTGGAAGGGCCCTCCAAGCCCACCCAGTCCCAACCCCCAGGGCCACCTCCCATTGGCTCAGGTTCCTCCAAGCCCCACCCAACCTGGCCTTGGCCACCTCCAGGGATGGGGCTTCCATGACCTCTCCAGGACCTCCTGATCCACTGGGCCCTTCCCAGGAGCCCCTTTCCCTACCGGAAGCTCCTCCAAGGTCCCCCCAGAGCCTTCTCCTCTCCAGGCTGGACACCCCCCACCTCTCCCACCCTCTCCTCCCACGGGAGGTTCTCCACCCTTGGACCATCTCCGTGGCCTCCTTTGGCCTCGTCCCAACATCTCCAGCTCCTTCCTGAGCTGGGGACTCCAGACCTGGCCTCTGCTCCACCAGGGGTGACACAGCTGGATCTGCTGCTCCCTGGCAAGGAAGAGCTGAGGCTGTGGCCTCCGGCCTCGGCCTCGGCGCCCGTGAAGTTGTTGTGTTTGAGGATCCCAGAGGGAGGACGAAGGAGAGGAGAAGAGGAGGGGACTTGGAGCAAGGCTTTGGGGATGGGGCAGGTGGGAGGCATCTCCAAAGGTCAAGGATGCCAAAAAAGCATCCTCCAGGCTGGAGAAGAGCCCATCCCCAGCCTCCAGGAGACGTCGGAGCAGATGGCCTTGGCTAAGAAGGGAGCTCAGGGCTCAGCCGACACCTGGAGAGGCCCCAGATGGGAGGGGGATGTGGCCTCCAGCTGCCAAGGAGAACTTGTAAACGTGGAGGGACGAGCCAAGGCCAAGGCCAAGGCCAAGTCCAAGAGGGGTTGAGACTTGGAAGGAAATCTGAGGGTGCTCAGAAGAGGTTCTACCACCGCTTCAGGAGAGAAAGGCCGAGCAAGGGCACCTCTCGTAGAATCATGGGGTGGGCTGGGTTGGAAAGACCTCAAAGCCCATCCAGATCAACCTCCCCCAGTGTGTTGGGCAGCCCTTGGGATCGTGGGATGGGTTGAGTTGGGTTGGAAGGGACCTCAAAGCCCATCCAGATCAACCCCCCCCAGTGTGTTGGGCAGCCCTTGGGATCGTGGGATGGGTTGAGTTGGGTTGGGTTGGAAGGGACCTCAAAGCCCATCCAGATCAACCCCCCCCAGTGTGTTGGGCAGCCCTTGGGATCGTGGGATGGGTTGGGTTGGGTTGGAAGGGACCTCAAAGCCCATCCAGATCAACCTCCCCCAGTGTGTTGGGCAGCCCTTGGGATCGTGGGATGGGTTGAATTGGGTTGGAAGGGACCTCAAAGCCCATCCAGATCAACCCCCCCCAGTGTGTTGGGCAGCCCTTGGGATCGTGGGATGGGTTGGGTTGGGTTGGAAGGGACCTCAAAGCCCATCCAGATCAACCCCCCCCAGTGTGTTGGGCAGCCCTTGGGATCATGGGATGGGTTGGGTTGGGTTGGGTTGGAAAGGACCTCAAAGCCCATCCAGATCAACCCCTCTGGTTGTTTTGGGCACCCTTTGGGATCATGGGATGGGTTGGGAGAGACCTCAAAGCCCATCCAGATCAACCCCCCCCCCCCCCCAGTGTATTGGGCAGCCCTTAGGATCATGGGATGGGTTGGGTTGGGTTGGAAGGGATCTCAAAGACTATGGAATCATGAGATGGGTTGGGTTGGAGGACACCTCAAAGCCCATCCAGTTCCAACCCCAGGGACACCTCCCACTGGATCAGGGGGCTCCAAACCCCACCCAACCTGGCCTTGGCCACCTCCAGGGTTGGGACACCCTGGGACAGGGAACCCAGGAGGATACAGAGATATTCTCCAGGCAACTGGACGTGGGGTGGGGGAGACCAAAGCCCACCTGGAGTCACATCTGTCAAGAGATGGGAATCATGGAATGGGTTGGGTTGGAAGGGACCTCCAAGCCCATCCAGTTCCAACTCCCAGGGACACGTCCCCCTGGCTCAGGGAGGCTCCAAGCCCCATCCAACCCGGCCTTGGACACCTCCAGGGATGGGGCAGCCAGAAGAAGGACTTGGAGCTGTTGGGGCGAGGCCAGAGGAGGCCATGGAGATGATCCAAGGGCTGGAGAACCTCCTGTGCGAGGTGGGGGTGTCCAGCCTGGAGAGGAGAAGGCTGTGGGGAGACCTCAGAGCAGCTTCCAGTAGGGAAAGGGGTTACTGGGAAGCTTCCACTGGATTTGGTTGCCCGGAGAAGTCCTGGAAGCCCCATCCCTGGAGGTGTTGAAGGTTGGGTTGGATGGGCCTTGGAGGCCCCTGATCCAATGGGAGGTGTCCCTGCTCGTGGAACTGGATGGGCTTGGAGGTCACTTCCAACCCAACGTCTGTGGAGATGGGACCTCCATGGAGATGGGACCTCTGTGGAGATGGGACCTCCGTGGAGATGGGACCCTCCACCCTCACCACCCACATTTGAGCCTTCTTTATTGTCCCAAGGTACCAGGAGGTGGTGGAGCCAAGGGATGGGTGTCTCCAGGTGATGAAAGCTTCATGATTTAAGGACCCTGAGGGCAAGTTCTTCTCTTCCCTCCACTCTCCCACCTCAATTTGCAAAGCCAGGGAGATAAGAACCTCCTAAACCAGGGAAATGCAGCCCCAAGGCTCTGGGAACACCTCCAGATGGTCTGGAAGCTTCACCCCAGGCTCCTGAGAACGGTGCCAAGGGCTTGAGTGGGTGGGACCTTCCTTGGTCTTGTTTATGCCACCAACAGTCCAAGCTAATTAGTGCTAATCTGGACTAATCCCTAATTAATGCAGCTTTTGGGTTTAGTAGAGATAAAGGACAAGGGTTTGGAGCTGAAAAGGGGGAGATTGAGGGGAGATCTTGGGGAGAAATGTTCTCCTGGGAGGGTGGGGAGGCCCTGGGCCAGGTTGTCCAGAGCAGTGGTGGCTGCTCCATCCCTGGAGGTGGCCAAGGCCAGGTTGGATGGGGCTTGGAGCTCCTGATCCAGTGGGAGGTGTCCCTGCCCCACCCCTGGAGGTGGCCAAGGAGAGGTTGGATGGGGCTTGGAGCCCCCTGAGCCAGGGGGAAGTATCTCTGGGACTGGAACTGGATGGGCTTGGAGGGTCCTTCTGACCCAACCCATCCCATGCTTCCATAATTCTAAGTTGCCATCAACCAGAAGCCCCAGATCCCATTTCTGGAGGTTTCCAAGACAGTCTTTGGTCGGCAGGGTGGGCTTGGGCTGATGGTTGGGCTGGATGAGCTTGGAGGTCTTTTCCAACCTTCATGATTCCATGATTCTATGATAGAATATGATGGGGGACATCATAAATGTCACTCCAAGAAGGACCTTGAGGACATCCAGAGAAGGGAATGGAGCTGGGGAAGGGTCTGAGGGACCTGGGAAGGGTCTGAGGGCCCTGGGGGGGGGGTTTGGTCTGGAGCAGAGGAGGCTGAGAAGTGACCTCCTGTCTCTCTGCAGCTTCTGGAGAGGAGGTTGTGGGGAGGTGGGTTGGGGTCTTCTCCCAAGGGGCAAAGGGTGGGATGAGAGGAAACACCTTCAGGTTGCCCCATGGGAAGTTTGGATTGGATCTGGGGAGAAAATCCTTCCTGGCAAGAGTGGAGAAGCCCAGGCAGAGGCTTCCAGGGTGGTGGTGGGGTCTCCATCCCTGGAGGGGTTCAGAATCGATGTGGATGTGGTGCTCAGGGTGAGGGTTTGCTCGTGGGGTTCAGCTGATGGTTGGATTGGATGAGCTTGGAGGGCTTTCCCAAGCTCAGTCATTCCATGGTTCCACGATTCCACAATTCCACAACTCCCTGACTCCAAACAAGGCCATCCCTGGCTCTTCCTGCCCCACCTCCCCATGGAGACAAAGCTCTGGAGCTCCCGAACATCTCCACCCCCTGCTCTCCTCCCCATCCCCAGGAACTCCAGGAGCTCCTCAGCCCTGGCAGCAGCTTCTGCTCAGCACATGTTCTGCTGTGGCTTTGGCAACTGAGCTGGTCCTGGGCTCTCCCTCCCCTCCCAGCGACGTCGCTCGGTGGGAGAGGAGAAGACTCTGGCGCCAGTGTGGTCACCAAGCCCACGCACAGCTCCTCTCGGCTCCTCTTGGCTCACTCGGCTCCTTTTGGCTCCTCTCGGCTCCTCTTGATTCCTCTCAGCTCCTCTCAGCCCCTTTTGGCTCCCTTTGGCTCCTCTGAGCTCCACTCAGCTCCTTTCAGCTACTCTCAGCTTCTCTTGTCTGCTCTCGGCTCCTCTCAGCTTCTCTTGGCTCCTTTTGGCTCCTCTCGGCTCCTTTTGGCTCCTCTCGGCTCCTTTTGGCTCCTCTCAAATCCATTCAGCTCCTCTTGGCTCCTCTCGGCTCCTTTTGGCTCCTCTCGGCTCCTCTCGGCTCCTCTCGGCTCCTTTTGGCTCCTCGTGGCTCCTCTCGGCTCCTCTTGGCTCCTCTTGGCTCCTCTCGGCTCCTTGTGGCTCCTCTCGGCTCCTTTTGGCTCCTCTCGGCTCCTCTCGGCTCCTTTTGGTTCCTCTCGGCTCCTCGTGGCTCCTCTCGGCTCCTCTCGGCTCCTTTTTGGCTCCTCTCGGCTCCTCTCAGCTCCTTTTGGCTCCTCTCGGCTCCTCTCGGCTCCTTTCAGCTCCTCTTGGCTCCTTATGGCTCCTCTTGGCTCCTTTTGGCTCCTCTTGGCTCCTCTCGAATCCATTCAGCTCCTCTCGGCTCCTTTTGGCTCCTCTCAGCTCCTTTTGGCTCCTCTTTGCATCTCTCAGCTCTTTTTTGGCTCCTTTTGGCTCCTCTCAGCTCCTTTTGGCTCCTCTTTGCATCTCTCAGCTCTTTTTTGGCTCCTTTTGGCTCCTCTTTGCATCTCTCAGCTCTTTTTTGGCTCCTTTTGGCTCCTCTTTGCATCTCTCGGCTCCTTTTGGCTCCTTTTGGCTCCTTTTGGCTCCTCTCGGCTCCTCTCGGCTCCTCTCAGTTCTTTTTGGCTCCTCTCGGTTCCTTTTGGCTCCTCTTGGCTTCTCTCGGCTCCTTGTGGCTCCTCTCAGCTCCTTGTGGCTCCTCTTGGCTTCTCTCGGCTCCTTTTGGCTCCTCTCAGCTCCTTTTGGCTCATCTCGGCTCCTCTCGGCTCCTTGTGGCTCCTCTCGGCTCCCCTCGGCTCCTTGTGGCTCCTTTTGGCTCCTCTCGGCTCCTCTTAGCTCCTCTCAGCTCCTTTTGGCTCCTCTTGGCTTCTCTCGGCTCCTTTTGACTCCTCTCAGCTCCTTTTGGCTCCTTTTGGCTCCTCTTTGCTCCTCTGGGCTCCTTTTGGCTCCTTTTGGCTCCTCTTTGCTCCTCTGGGCTCCTTTTGGCTCCTTTTGGCTCCTTTTGGCTCCTCTCAGCTCCTTTTGGCTCCTCTCGGCTCCTTGTGGCTCCTCTTGGCTCCTCTCGGCTCCTCTCAGCTCCTTTTGGTTCCTCTCGGCTCCTCGTGGCTCCTCTTGGCTCCTCTCAGCTCCTCTCAGCTCCTTTTGGCTCCTCTGGGCTCCTCTCGGCTCCTCTCGGCTCCTCTCGGCTCCTTTCAGCTCCTCTCGGCTCTTTATGGCTCCTCTTGGCTCCTCTTGGCTCCTCTCGAATCCATTCAGCTCCTCTCGGCTCCTTTTGGCTCCTTTTGGCTCCTCTCAGCTCCTTTTGGCTCCTCTTTGCATCTCTCGGCTCCTTTTGGCTCCTTTTGGCTCCTTTTGGCTCCTCTCGGCTCCTCTCAGTTCTTTTTGGCTCCTCTCGGTTCCTTTTGGCTCCTCTTGGCTTCTCTTGGCTCCTTGTGGCTCCTCTCGGTTCCTTTTGGCTCCTCTTGGCTCCTCTCAGCTCCTTGTGGCTCCTCTTGGCTTCTCTCGGCTCCTTGTGGCTCCTCTCAGCTCCTTTTGGCTCATCTCGGCTCCTCTCGGCTCCTTGTGGCTCCTCTCGGCTCCCCTCGGCTCCTTGTGGCTCCTCTTGGCTCCTCTCGGCTCCCCTCGGCTCCTCTCGGCTCCTCTCGGCTCCTCTCGGCTCCTCTCGGCTCTTTTTGGCTCCTCTTGGCTCCTCTCGGCTCCTCTTGGCTCCTCTCGGCTCCTCTCGGCTCCCCTCGGCTCCTTGTGGCTCTTCTTGGCTCCTCTCGGCTCCTCTCAGCTCCTTTTGGCTCCTTTTGGCTCCTTTTGGCTCCTCTCACCTCCTTTTGGCTCCTCTCAGCTCCTTTTGGCTCCTCTTTGCTCCTCTGGGCTCCTTTTGGCTCCTCTTGGCTCCTTTTGGCTCCTCTTGGCTCCTCTCGGCTCCTTTTGGCTCCTTTTCGCTCCTCTTTGCTCCTCTCGGCTCCTTTTGGCTCCTCTCGGCTCCTTTTGGCTCCTCTCGGCTCCTTTTGGCTCCTTTTGGCTCCTTTTGGCTCCTCTCACCTCCTCTTGGCTCCTCTCAGCTCCTTTTGGCTCCTTTTGGCTCCTCTTTGCTCCTCTGGGCTCCTTTTGGCTCCTTTTGGCTCCTCTTGGCTCCTTTTGGCTCCTCTCGGCTCCTTTCGGCTCCTTTTGGCTCCTCTTGGCTCCTTTTGGCGCCTTTTGGCTCGTTTTGGCTCCTCTCACCTCCTCTTGGCTCCTCTCAGCTCCTTTTGGCTCCTCCCAGCTCCTTTTGGCTCCTTTTGGCTCCTCTTTGCTCCTCTCGGCTCCTCTTGGCTCCTCCTTCCCTTCCCCAATCCCATCTCGAAGGATCCCTCGAGGGAGCGGCCGACGCTGCTATTTTGGGCTCTCCCGGGCTTCATCCCAACCCCTGGTGGCCTCGGGGGACCCGCAGGGGGTCAGGATGTGACCCCGGGGCCGCTCCAGCGCGCGTGGCCGGGGCGGGGGCAGCGCCCCGGGGGTCAAAGGGGGCGGCGAGTCCCGGGGGGGCCTCGGGCACCGAGCCAGGCGCAGCGTCCTCGCGGCGTGGGTGGCCCCATCA
>JAUMJJ010000968.1:0-22500 GCA_033556795.1 Tapera naevia | reverse complement strand
AGGAGAAGAAGGGGAGGTGGGGTTGGAGAAGGAGGAGAAGGAGGAAGGAGAAGGGGAGGTGGGGTTGGAGAAGGAGAAGGAGAAGAAGGAGGAAGGAGAAGGGGAGGTGGGGTTGGAGGAGAAGAAGAAGGGGAGGTGGGGTTGGAGAAGGAGATGGGAAGGTGGGGTTGGAGAAGAACGGGGGGTGGGGATGGAGAAGAGGAAGGGGAGGTGGGGTTGGAGGAGGGGAGGTGGGGATGGAGAAGTAGAAAGGGAGGTGGGGTTGGGGAAGAAGGAGAAGGAGAACGGGAGGTGGGGCTGGAGAAGGAGATGGGGAGGTGGGGAAGGAGGGGATGGGAGGTGGGGCTGGAGAAGGAGAAGGGGAGGTGGGATGGAGGGTGAAGAAGAAGGGGAGGTGGGGTTGGAGGAGAAGGAGAAAGGGAGGTGGGGTTGGAGGAGGAGAAGAAAAGGGGCGGCCGTGAGGGGGGCTTCGGGGGGGTTTGGAGCTCCACACGTGGAGAGCTGGGGGGGGGGGGGGGGGGGGGGTTGGAGAAGAGGAGAAGATCGAGGGGGCCGGGGGCCTCTCGGCTGCGGTGGCGAAGCCGCTGCTGCTCGGGGGGGGGGGGGGAAATGCTCCTTGAATTAATCACGGCCGAGCCAGGGCCGGGAGGAGCCTCCGGGCAGCGAGGGGACAACTCCAGCGGCGCTTCGGAACCTGGGTCCCTTGGAACCCGGATCCTTTGGGACCCGAACTCTTTGGAATTCGGATTCTTTGGGACCCGAACTCTTTGGAATTCGGATTCTTTGGGACCCGAACTCTTTGGAATCTGGATCCTTTGGGACCCGAACTCTTTGGACCCGAACTCTTTGGAATCCGGATTCTTTGGGACCCGAACTCTTTGAGACCCAAACTCTTTGAGACCCGAATTCTTTGGGACTCGAACTCTTTGGAACCAGAACTCTTTGGGACCCGAACTCTTTGGGACCCGGGTTCTTTGGGACCCAAACTCTTTGGGACCCAAACTCTTTGGGACCCAAACTCTTTGGAATCCAGATTCTTTGGGACCCGAACTCTTTGGGACCCGGATTCTTTGGGACCCGAACTCTTTGGAATCCAGATTCTTTGGGACCCGGATTCTTTGGGACCCGAACTCTTTGGAATCCGGATTCTTTGGGACCCGAACTCTTTGGAATCCGGATTCTTTGGGACCCGAACTCTTTGGGACCCGAATTGTTTGGAACCCGAATTGTTTGGAATCCGAACCCTTTGGAACCCAAATTCTTTGGAACCCAAATTCTATGGAACCCAAACTCTTTGGGACCCAAACTCTTTGGGACCCAAACTCTTTGGGACCCAAACTCTTTGGAACCCAAACTCTTTGGAACCCAAACTCTTTGGAACCCAAACTCTTTGGAACCCGAATTCTTTGAACCCAAACTCTTTGGAATCTGAATTCTTCAGAACCCGAATTCTTTGGGACCAGTATTCTTTGGAACCCGAATTCTTTGGGACTCAAATTCTTTGGGAGCCAAATTCTTCGGGACCCGAACTCTTTGGAATCCAAATTCTTCAGAACCCAAATTCTTCAGAACCCAAACTCTTTGGAACCCGAATTCTTCGGAACCCGAATTCGTTTGAGACCAAATTCCATGGAACCTGAACTCTTTGGAACCCGAATTCTTTGAACCCAAATTCTTTGGAATCTGAACTCGTTGGAACCTGAATTCTTTGGAACCTGAATTCATTGGGAACAGGGCACGGCTTCTCTTGGAGACCAGAGCGACGCTCGCCCTCCCCATGGCCAACCCAGCTCCAGCAGCTCCTCCATCCCCTCCAGCCAAGGCTCTCCAACCACCACCACCACGGCCTCCTCGCTCCCTCCCCTTGGGGTTTTGAGGAGGTGGAGGGACCCCAAAATCATGTGAAATAGGGCAACACCAAACCCCTCGTGCCAAGACAACCAACGTCTGTCGTGATGTCCTCCCCAGTTCCTCCATCCCTTCCATCCAAAGCTCTCCAACCACCACCACCACAGCCTCCTCGCTCCCTCCCCGTGGTCCCACCTTCTCTTGGGGTTTTGAGGAGGTGGAGGGACCTTCACATTGAGCAAAAGAGGTCACCAGGACCCCCTTGGTGTCTCCAAGGGATGTGTGGCCGGATCCAGCCCTCACCTCACGCAGGTCTTCCCACCTGGGCCATGGCCCAAGAGGTCACGAACCACTGGGTCACGCACCACCACTCAGAAGCGTAGAACCACGGAGTCCTTGAGGTTGGAGAAGCTCTCCAAGCTCATCCAGTCCAACATCAGCCCAACCCCACCGGGACCATTGAACCCCGTCCCCGAGAACCACATCCACATGGATTTTGAGCCCCTCCAGGGATGGGGATCCCCCACCAACCTGGAGCATCTGCCAGGGCTTCCCCACTCTTGCCAGGAAGGAACTTCTCCCAATGTCCAACCCAACCTCCCCTGGGGCCACCTGAGGCCGTTCCCTCTCGTCTCACTCCTTGTCCCTTGGGAGAAGACCCCAATCCACCTCCCCACGACCTCCTCTCCAGGAGCTGCAGAGAGCCAGGAGGTCTCCTCTCGGCCTCCTCTGCTCCAGACCAAACCCCCCCAGGGCCCTCAGACCCTCCTCAGGTTCTCCAGACCCTCCCCAGGTCCCTCAGCCCCATCCCAGGTTCTCCAGACCCTTCCCCAGGTTCTCCAGACCCTTCCCCAGGTTCTCAGACCCTTCCCCAGGTCCCTCAGCCCCTCCCCAGGTTCTCCAGACCCTTCCCATCTCCGTTCCCATCTCCAAGCCCCTTCTCCAGCCCCTCAAGGTCCTCCTTGGTCTGAGGAACCCACCCTTGACCCCAGGATCTGAGGTGACCCCAGGGGACGACCCCTGCCCTGCTCCTGCTGCCACCCCAGGGCTGAGCCAATCCCAGGGCTCTGGGGGCCTTCTTGGCCCCCCTGGGCCACCGCTGGCTCCCGTCCAGCCCCTGTCACCCAACACCCCCAGGGCCTTCTCCTCCAGGGACCTTTCCAGACGCTCTGCCCCAGCCCTGGAGTATTGGATGGGGTTGGTGGGACCCAAGGGCAGGACCCAGATCTCAGTCTGGTTGAACCTCGTCCTGTTGGTCTTGGCCCATGGATCCAGGTTCTCCAGGTCCCTCTCCAGCCCTTGGCCCATGGATCCAGGCTCTCCAGGTCCCTCTGCAGACCCTTCCTGCCCTTGGCCCACGGATCCAGCCTGGCCAGGGTGACCTGAGGTGGGGAATCCAGTGGGACACGATCCTGGCCACACTGGACCTTGATTCACCTTCCCATCTGGGGCAAACCTGGCTCAGCCCCGGCTCTCTCTCCCCACGCGGCGCTGGAGCTGCCCCGGCCTCCCTTCCCGGACTCTGCACTTCCCTGGCCTGGCCTCCCTTCCCATCCTCTCAGTTCCCTGTCCCGGCCTCCCTTCCCATCCTCTCCAGTTCCCTGTCCCGGCCTCCCTTCCCATCCTCTCAGTTCCCTGTCCCGGCCTCCCTTCCCATCCTCTCAGTTCCCTGTCCCGGCCTCCCTTCCCATCCTCTCAGTTCCCTGTCCCGGCCTCCCTTCCATCCTCTCCAGTTCCCTGTCCCGGCCTCCCTTCCCATCCTCTCAGTTCCCTGTCCCGGCCTCCCTTCCCATCCTCTCCAGTTCCCTGCCCCGGCCTCCCTTCCATCCTCTCCAGTTCCCTGCCCCAGCCTCCCTTCCCATCCTCTCAGTTCCCTGTCCCGGCCTCCCTTCCCATCCTCTCCAGTTCCCTGTCCTGGCCTCCCTTCCCATCCTCTCCAGTTCCCTGTCCCGGCCTCCCTTCCCATCCTCTCAGTTCCCTGTCCCGGCCTCCCTTCCCATCCTCTCAGTTCCCTGTCCCGGCCTCCCTTCCCATCCTCTCAGTTCCCTGTCCCGGCCTCCCTTCCCATCCTCTCCAGTTCCCTGTCCCGGCCTCCCTTCCCATCCTCTCAGTTCCCTGTCCTGGCCTCCCTTCCCATCCTCTCCAGTTCCCTGTCCTGGCCTCCCTTCCCATCCTCTCCAGTTCCCTGTCCTGGCCTCCCTTCCCATCCTCTCAGTTCCCTGTCCTGGCCTCCCTTCCCATCCTCTCCAGTTCCCTGTCCCGGCCTCCCTTCCATCCTCTCAGTTCCCTGTCCTGGGCCTCCCTTCCCATCCTCTCCAGTTCCCTGTCCTGGCCTCCCTTCCCATCCTCTCAGTTCCCTGTCCCGGCCTCCCTTCCCATCCTCTCCAGTTCCCTGTCCCGCCTCCCTTCCCATCCTCTCAGTTCCCTGTCCCGGCCTCCCTTCCCATCCTCTCCAGTTCCCTGTCCCGGCCTCCCTTCCCATCCTCTCAGTTCCCTGTCCCGGCCTCCCTTCCCATCCTCTCCAGTTCCCTGTCCCGGCCTCCCTTCCCATCCTCTCAGTTCCCTGTCCCGGCCTCCCTTCCCATCCTCTCAGTTCCCTGTCCCGGCCTCCCTTCCCATCCTCTCAGTTCCCTGTCCCGGCCTCCCTTCCCATCCTCTCAGTTCCCTGTCCCGGCCCTCCCTTCCCATCCTCTCCAGTTCCCTGTCCTGGCCTCCCTTCCCATCCTCTCAGTTCCCTGTCCCGGCCTCCCTTCCCATCCTCTCAGTTCCCTGTCCCGGCCTCCCTTCCCATCCTCTCAGTTCCCTGTCCTGGCCTCCCTTCCCATCCTCTCCTGTTCGTGGCCAAAGCCTTTGGCTGACACGGAACCAGCGCCACGAGGAACAGGATTGGTCCCTACACAGCACCGACCTCACCATGGATGGGCAACCACGCTTGGGATGGGCTTCCAGGGCATCTCCGTGGACCTGCAGCCTCCCCAGCTCCTCCAGAGGTCCCCTCCCGCCTGTTCCCGCGTTGGTGGGCAGGAACCCAGCCGTCATCTCCGATTGCATTTCCAGAAGGGCCTTCCCAGCCGGAAGGCAACGGGAAGAGGGGGAGGTGGGGCCTCTCGTCAGGGACGGCCTCGGCCAAGAGTCCTGCGCGCGCCTGGGGCCTCCATCCTCGCCCAGGAACGCGGCTCCTCCACTCCCATCCTGTCCCTGGTGCCACCACCCTTGAGCCCTTCCCCATCTCTGTCCTCCGCCCCGGCGCCGTCCCACCAACCTGGGACCATGTGGGGCGCTGCCCTTCCGTGGACCAAAGCCAAACCTTCTCCCACTCAGGTTGTCCACCTCATCCCCACCAGCTTCTGCTGCCCACACTTCCCCCCCCCAGTGCCACCCTGAACCCATCCCAGATCAAAACATCAGGGGAATGGTGGAATCATGGAATGGGTTGGGTTGGAAGGGACCTCAAAGATCACCGAATGGGTTGAGTTGGAAGGGACCTCCAAAGCCCATCCAGTTCCGTGGGCAGAGACACCTCCCACTGGATCAGGAGGCTCCAAGCCCCATCCAACCTGGCCTTGGACACCTCCAGGGATGGGGAAAGGGGGTTCTGGTTGACAACAAGTTAGAATAGTGGAACCATGGAATGGTTTAGGTTGGAAGGGACCTCCAAGTCCATCCAGTTCAAGACCCCTGCCATGGGCAAGGATGATCATGGAATCATTGACATTGGAAAAGACCTCCAAGCTCATCCAGTCCAACCTCACCGTGACAGCAAAACCAAGTCCCCAAGTGCCACATCCACACGGTTTCTGAACCCCTCCAGGGTTGGGGACTCCCCCACCACCCTGGGAGCATCTGCCAGGGCTTCCCCACTCTTGCCAGGAAGGAATTTCTCCCCAGATCCAATCCAAACTTCCCATGGGGTCACCTGAGGCCGTTCCCTCTCATCCCACCCCTCATCTCTTGGGAGAAGACCCCAACCCACCTCCCCACGACCTCCTCTCCAGGACCTGCAGAGACCCAGGAGGTCTCCCCTCAGCCTCCTCTGCTCCAGACCAAACCCCCCCAGGGCCCTCAGCCCCTTCCCAGGTTCTCCAGACCCTTCCCAGGTTCTCCAGACCCTCCAGATCCTTCTTGGAATGAGGAACACAACCCCAAACCCAAGATTCCAGGTGTGACCTCAGGTTCTCCAAACCCTCTCCAGGTCCCTCAGACCGTTCCCAGGTTCTCCAGACCCTTCCCCATCTCTGTTCCCTTCTCCAGAAGCGTTTCAGCCCCTGAAGGTCCTTCTTGGACTGAGGAACCTGAACCTGAACCCAGGATTCCAGGTGCATCTTGGGGTCCACAGGACCTGCCAGAGGGGCATCTCCTCTCGCCTGTGCCCTCTCACCAGGCCGTGTCCCTCAGCTCAAACCCCACAGAGGCTCTTTCCAACAACACCAATTGCGCATAATTAACGATAATGATGGCCAGGAGCCCTTCCAAACGCCGATGAACTTGGGGCAAGAGAGAGAACTTGGCCACCAGAGCTTCCCAGAGGTCTCCTCCACGTTCCCGAGCACCGTTCTGGGAGTCCTGGCCCGCAAGGCAGCTCCACGTTGGCCCCAGCCTTGGAGCTCATCCACGTGCTTCGCACCGAGGACAACCTCGAGGGTTGCCCATGGCAAAAGTGACACCACCAGTACCAGGGACACCACCAGTACCAGCGACACCACCCAGTGCTCGCACGGAGAGTGGTGGTAACACCGTTTCCAACCCACACCAAGCACGAGGTTCTCCATCCCAACATTTCCACCGCAACTCTCGGCCGTCCAAGCCACGACGACCGCACCGAACACCCAGATCATCTCCCACCCCAAGCCTCACACGGCCCCGGCCCCTCCCTCCTCAAGCTGCACCAACCTGCAAGAAGCAGGTCCCAACCGGGGCGTTCTCCTTCAAGGACACGTTGTAGAAGTTGCTTTTGAAGACCGGTTCGTTGTCGTTGACGTCCTGCAGGGCCACGCGCACCACGGCTGAAGAAGAGAGGGCTGGGCTTCCCCTGTCGGTGGCCAGAACGGTCAACTGAGGCTGAGGATCCTTCTCGTAGTCCAGCGGGGCGGCGGTGGTGATGATCCCCGTGGTGGGGTCGATGGCGAACCAGCTGGAGTGGGCGTCGCGGCCGTGGGCGATGCTGTAGCGCACCTCGCCGTTGGGCCCTTGGTCCTTGTCGCGAGCCGTCACCTGCAGGACGAAGCTGCCCGGGTACACCACCTCGGGATGCTCTGCTTGTACTCCTGCTGGTCGAAGAGCGGAGGGTTGTCGTTGATGTCCATCACCTGCAGCACGAAGGCCGATTCCGCCCGGAGCGGCGGCGTTCCCGAGTCCGTAGCCGTCACCCGCAGATCGTAGGAGTCTCTCTCCTCCCGATCCAAGAGCTGGTCGACGCAGATCAAGTAGATGATGTTGTCCTTGGTGGTGAGGGCGAACTTGCCGTCCCCCTCCCTCCAACGTGACGTTGACGTTGGAGTACTCGCCGTAGTCCGGGTCGGACACGGAGATGCGAGCCACGTACTGGCCGGGCTGGGCCCCCTCGGAGATCTGCGGGGAACCGTCCTCGCTCAAGAAGATGATGGTCATGGTGGGCTGGTTGTCGTTGTAGTCGCGCACGTGAATGGTGACGAAGGCCGTGGTGACCTCGGGGTGGACGGCCTTGTCCCTCGCCTGCACCACCAGCTCGTGCACCTTCCTCACCTCGTAGTCCAGGCCCTTGTTGAGCTTGATGACCCCGGTGCGGGAGTCGATGGTGAAGTACTGGTCGGGATCGCTCTGGCGCCGGTTGATCTCGTAAACGACGTCGCCGTTGTCACCTTCGTCCGCGTCGGAGGCGAAGACCTGCAGGATGCTGCTGCCAGGCTTCAGGTTCTCCGAGATGAGGGTGTGGTAGCGGCTCTGGTTGAAGGTCGGGGCGTTGTCGTTGATGTCCTGGATGGACACGTCCAACGTCATCTGGCTGCTGCGGGGCGGAGAGCCGCCATCGTAGGCTTCCAGCAGCAGCGAGTAGGACGAACGGTTCTCCCGATCCAAGACGTTGTTGACCACCAGGTCCAGGTAGAGGACCCCGTTGGGTCCCCGGCGCGGCTCCAGGCGGAACGCCTGCCCCACGTTGCCTCCCTTGATGACGTAGCCTTGCGTGTTGAGGACGCCGCTGTCGGCATCGAAGGCCGGCTCCAAGGGGAACCGGCTGCCCACGGCCGTGTGCTCCGGGATCTGGAAGCTTCCCCGCTCTTTGGGAAAGGCCGGAGCGTGGTCGTTGATGTCGTTCACTTGGACGTTCACCTCCACCGTGACGCCTTCGGGGGTGACGGCGATGAAGCTGTAGCGGTCGCGCGTCTCGCGTCGAGGACACGAGCGGTTTTGATGATGCCCGTGTTCTCGTCGATGCCCAGGTCCGTGGCGACGCCGCTGCCCTCCTGGGCGGAGATGAAGTACATGTAGGCGCTCGTTCCTGGCGGCAGCCCCGCGCTGATGTCCCCAATGATGGTGCCAGCCGGCTGCTCCTCATCGATTTGTAGGTCCAAGGTGCCCAGGATGGCAGAGCCCTGCCCTGCCCTCAGCCCCCCGAGCAGCAGCAGCTCCAGAAGAAGCACGGCTGAGCCCTTCACCCGCTCCATCGCCAGCGACTCGAGGGCGGCTGGGTCTCCTTTGCTTTAATCCTGCCTGGAATGCGGAGCAGAAGATGCTGGTGAAGAGGGAGCACCAAAGGCAGGAGGGGAATTAACCCCCTCTCCCAAATCCGTGGGGTCCCGAAGGGTTGGACACGACCTCCGAGATCGTCCAACCGACACGCAGAAGGACGCCCCCGCCACGTCCCTCCTGCCCGACCTCTCTGGGCCACCCGACCCTCACAATGTCCTGGAGAAAGAGGGTGCCCCCGGTCCAGGAGGACACCCGTGAGCTGGCACCCATCATCCCGAATCCTTCCCACCCACCCTCCAGCCCATCCCCGCGGCGCCAGGGCGCGTTCCTGCGCCTTCAACAGCTGAGCGAGGCTGGCTGCGAGAGGACAGGGATTCCTGGACGAGCTGCAGCCCCTCCACCCTGCACAAAAAAAAAAAAAGGCTGGGAGACAGCTCAGCAAGACCCCCCCCTTTTTGTGTGTGTGTCCCCCCCCCCGAGCCTTTGGGGGCCACAAAGGTGCCAATTCCCCCTCCCCAAACCTGGTGTCCTGGGAGGGGGCGGCGAAGCTGGAACGCGCGCACCTCCCGGGAAGGATAAATCCCCCCCGGGTGGATTCCCAAAGGAATCCCCGAGCTCCCGAACCAGGCGGGACCCAGGGCTTGGAGGAGATCTGGGATGCCCCGAGGTGGTACCGTGGAGGCGGTGGCAGCAGGGCAGGAACGCAGCGGCTCCCGGGGAACCGCCGGCTGCTCCGGCTCCTTCCCGGTCCCGCACCCTCCCCTGCTCCCTCTCCTTTGTCTCCTCGCTGCTCCTCGCTCCCTCTGCCTCCTTCCTTCCATTTCCCCCTGCCGTAACTTCATTTCCACTGCAGCAGCAGTTTGGGGGGGGGGGGGGGGGGGGGGGGATGGGGATGGAGGGGGGGGGGTGAAGCGGGGGGGGGGAGGTGTGGGGGGGGGGGGGGGGGGGAAAGGGAAACCCGAATCCTTTCTGCCGCAACATCACCGCCGGGTGCGGGGATGCCCTTCCCAACGCCCCAAGGCTCTGCCCACCAGCCTGGCCTCGACAGCCAAGGAGGTGGGTGAGGAAGCCCCCCAAAAGCCAGCGCCGTGAGCGAGGGGGGGGACACCCCCCCCCCTTTCCCCCTTTCCCCCCCCCCTTTTCCTCGGCGTACGAGGCTCCGTGGTCGGGGGGGATGGCGGCAGCATGAGCTCACACTTGGAATCGCTTGAAAGCCCTCGCTGCTGGGTCCAAAAACCACTGGGATGGCAGTGGGGGGCGGAGCGGGGAGGGGGGGGGGGGTGACATTGCCTGGGTTGGGGGCCCAGGAGTGGCCAAAAGGACCCTACGGCAGCGTTTAACCCTTTCCATGGGGGGGTGGTGGTGGTGGTGGTTATTGCCGAGGTCCCTTTTCCCCATCTCGGCTCAACCGTTGGGGATCGGATTTCCCTGGGTGAGGGAGAGCAAGGAAAAAAAAAACAGCAAAAAAAGGGATGTGAAAAAGCTCAGGGTTGGGTTTTTTTTTTCCTAAAAGGGCTTCCAGGGTCCAAGCGGATCCTCCCCGAGGCTGAATCCTCGTTATCCCCGCAGGAGCGGCGGGGCGAGGACGCTGCCGTTATCCCTGGAGGGATGCTGAGGACCTGCGCTAACGCGGGGGGGGGGGGGGGGTGGGGGGGGGCTGAGGCAGGGGTGCTGAGTCAGCGGAATCCCCAGCTGGGCGGGGAGGGGGGTGGGAAACACATATCCAGAAAGTGGGGAAATGGGGATCAAAGTTTGCTTCGGGGAGAGGGCAGAGGGTTGGAGGGGCCGGGAGAGAGGGTTTAGGGGCAGGGCAGGGGGTTTAGGGGCAGAAGAGGGGGTTCAGGGGCAGGACAGGGGGTTCAGGGGCAGGACAGGGGGTTCAAGGGGCAGGACAGGGGGTTCAAGGGGCAGGACAGAGGGCTTAAGGGCAGAGCAGGGGGTTTAGAGGCAGGGCAGGGGGTTTAGGGGCAGGGCATGGGGTTTAGGGGCGAGGCAGGGGGGTAGAGGGGCAGGACAGGGGATTTAGGGGCAGAACAGGGGTTCAGAAGGGCAGGAGAGAGGGTTTAAGGGGCAGGGCAGGGGGTTAGAGGGGCAGACAGGGGTTTAGGAGCAGGAGAGAGGGTTTAGAGGCAGCACAGGGGGTTTAGAGGCAGGGCAAGGGGATAGAGGGGCAGGAGAGAGGGTCTAGGGGCAGGGCAGGGGTTAGAGGGGCAGGGCAGGGGGTTAGAGGGGCAGGGCAGGGGGTTAGAGGGGCAGGGCAGGGGTTTAGGGGCAGGAGAGGGGAGTTTTAGGGCAGAACAGGGGTTTAGAGGGGCAGGAGAGAGGGTTTAGGAGCAGGAGAGAGGGTTTAGAGGCAGCACAGGGGGTTTAGGGCAGGGCAGGGGGTTAGAGGGGCAGGGCAGGGGGTTAGAGGGGCAGGGCAGGGGGTTAGAGGGGCAGGAGAGAGGGTTTAGGGGCAGGGCAGGGGGTTAGAGGGGCAGGGCAGGGGTTAGAGGGGCAGGGCAGGGGGTTCAGGGGCAGGGCAGAGGGTTTAGAGGCAGCACAGGGGGTTTAGGGGCAGGGCAAGGGGTTAGAGGGGCAGGAGAGAGGGTTTAGGGGCAGGGCAGGGGGTTAGAGGGGCAGGGCAGGGGGTTTAGAGGGGCAGGGCAGGGGGATAGAGGGGCAGGGCAGAGGGTTTAGAGGGGCAGGAGAGAGGGTTTAGAGGCAGCACAGGGGTTTAGGGGCAGGGCAGGGGTTAGAGGGGCAGCACAGAGGGTTTAGGGGTAGGAGAGAGGGTTTAGGGGCAGGACAGGGGATTTAGGGGCAGAACAGGGGGTTTTTAGAGCAGAACAGGGGTTTAGAGGGGCAGGACAGGTTAGAGGGGCAGGACAGGGGGTTCAGGGGCAGGACAGGGGGGTTCAGGGGCAGGACAGGGGGTTAGAGGGGCAGGAGAGAGGGCTTAAGGGCAGGGCAGGGGGTTTAGGGGCAGGGCAGGGGGTTTAGGGGCAGGGCAGGGGGTTTAGGGGCAGGGCAGGGGGTTTAGGGGCAGCACAGGGGATTTAGGGGCAGGGCATGGGGGGTTCAGGGTCGAGGCAGGGGGGTAGAGGGGCAGAACAAGTGGCTTAAGGGGCAGAGCAGGGGGTTTAGGGGCAGGAGAGAGGGTTTAGGGGCAGAGCAGGGGGTTTAGGGGCAGAGCAGGGGGTTTAGGGGCAGAGCAGGGGGTTTAGGGGCAGGAGAGAGGGTTTAAGTGCAGCACAGGGGGTTTAGGGGCAGGAGAGAGGGTTTAGGGGCAGGAGAGAGGGTTTAGGGGCAGGAGAGAGGGTTTAAGGGGCAGCACAGAGGGTTTAGGGGCAGCAGAGGGGGTTTAAGGGACAGCACAGAGGGTTTAGGGGCAGCACAGAGGGTTTAGGGGCAGCACAGAGGGTTTAGGGGCAGAGCAGGGGGTTTAGGGGCAGAGCAGGGGGTTTAGGGGCAGGAGAGAGGGTTTAAGTGCAGCACAGGGGGTTTAGGGGCAGGAGAGAGGGTTTAGGGGCAGGAGAGAGGGTTTAGGGGCAGCAGAGGGGGTTTAAGGGGCAGCACAGAGGGTTTAGGGGCAGCAGAGGGGGTTTAGGGGCAGCAGAGGGGGTTTAAGGGACAGCACAGAGGGTTTAGGGGCAGCACAGAGGGTTTAGGGGCAGCACAGAGGGTTTAGGGGCAGAGCAGGGGGTTTAGGGGCAGGAGAGAGGGTTTAAGTGCAGCACAGGGGGTTTAGGGGCAGGAGAGAGGGTTTAGGGGCAGGAGAGGGGGTTTAGGGGCAGCAGAGGGGGTTTAAGGGACAGCACAGAGGGTTTAGGGGCAGCACAGAGGGTTTAGGGGCAGCACAGAGGGTTTAGGGGCAGAGCAGGGGGTTTAGGGGCAGGAGAGAGGGTTTAAGTGCAGCACAGGGGGTTTAGGGGCAGGAGAGAGGGTTTAGGGGCAGGAGAGAGGGTTTAGGGGCAGCAGAGGGGGTTTAAGGGGCAGCACAGAGGGTTTAGGGGCAGAAGAGAGGGTTTAGGGGCAGCAGAGGGGGTTTAAGGGGCAGCACAGAGGGTTTAGGGGCAGCACAGAGGGTTTAGGGGCAGCACAGAGGATTTAGGGGCAGCACAGGGGGTTTAGAGGCAGAGCAGGGGGTTTAGAGGCAGAGCAGGGGGTTTAGGGGCAGGAGAGAGGGTTTAAGTGCAGCACAGGGGGTTTAGGGGCAGCAGAGAGGATTTAGGGGCAGCACAGGGGGTTTAGAGGCAGAGCAGGGGGTTTAGGGGCAGAAGAGAGGGTTTAGAGGCAGAGCAGGGGGTTTAGGGGCAGCAGAGGGGGTTTAGGGGCAGCAGAGAGGATTTAGGGGCAGCACAGGGGGTTTAGAGGCAGAGCAGGGGGTTTAGGGGCAGCGCAGGGGGTTCAGGGGCAGCGCAGGGGGTTCAGGGGCAGCGCAGGGGGTTCAGGGGCAGCGCAGGGGGTTCAGGGGCAGAGCAGGGGCGATTTAGCTTTGGGAGGAGTTTGGACAAAGACTAAAAAGGAGGATTAAAACACCAGGGCAGAGGGATCGGGCCCTTTGGGGCAATCATAGACTGGTTTGGCTTGGAAGGGACCTTAAATATCATCCAGATCATCTGAAGATCATTCTCTTGGGCAAAGATGGGATTGGCTGAAGAGAAGATGAAGCCAAAAGGTCTGGGGTAGAGGATGAAGGGAATAAAACCTCTTGGTTTGATGAGGGCTGTGGGTCCAGAAGGAGAAAAATGTGGGTCCAGAAGGAGAAAAACGTGGGTCCAGAAGGAGAAAAACGTGGGTCCAGCAGCGGAAAGGAGCTCAACAAAAGGTTTGGAGCTGCTGGTGGGGAGGAGAGAAACTCAAGAGACTCTGAGGGGTTTGAAGATCAGCTGAGAGGGAGCAACCAGGGAGCAGAACTTGGGTTCCTTGGGGTGGGGCACCCTGCGAGCTTCTCCCTTTTCACCTTCCCTGGTGGTTTCGGAGCCGTTTGGGTCGAGAGACGCGAGGCGAGGTCGCCCCAGCCCAGGGTGGGCAGATCCCTGGTGGGAGCAGCCCCTCTCGGCTTCTCTGAAGGCTTCGCGGGATGAGATCCCGCAGGAGGAGAGCAGCGACCTCGGTGGCTGCGGAGTCGCCAGAGCCCGGCAGCTGCTTCCAATTAACGGCATCGCTCGACGCGAGCGGCTCCGCTTCCCCCCGCCCAGTCCCTCCCATCTCCGGGCTCCGAGCTCCAGGGAGGGGGCTTGGAAAAGGGGGGGGGGGGGGGGGGAAAGGGGGAGC
This sequence comes from Tapera naevia, assembly GCA_033556795.1. Lineage (NCBI taxonomy): Eukaryota > Metazoa > Chordata > Aves > Cuculiformes > Neomorphidae > Tapera > Tapera naevia. The sequence goes on along the minus strand of JAUMJJ010000968.1, from coordinate 8,727 downwards.
AGGAGGAGCCTCCCGAGCAAAGCTCTCGCGTGAGAGAACCTCTCCCGAGAGGCGTTTGGGGGTGCGGAACCACCACAAAGGGGGTTTGAGAAGAGGAGCGAGATGTGGAGAACATCGGCACCTCCAGGGTGGGTGGGTGGGTGGGTGGGAGGGAGGGGCACCGGGAGAGCCACGTTGAGGAAAGGGAAGGTTGGGAATTGCGGTGGGATCCACGCACACGTCCCCGCGTGGGGTGGGGGGGGGTGCTCAGCGCCCCCCCCCTCCCTCCATCTCTTCCCCGAGGACGGCTCCGGCTCCCCAGCTCCATCCAAGCTGCGGATGCTGCCGGACCCCCCACCCCACACCCACCCACCCAAGGGTCCCACGAGGCCTCGAGCCATGGAATGAGGGGCACCGGGAGAGCCACGTTGAGGAAAGGGAAGGTTGGGAATTGCGGTGGGATCCACGCACACGTTCCCGCGTGGGGTGGGGGGATGCTCAGCGCCCCCCCCCCCCCCCCCCCCATCTCCTTCCCGAGGACGGCTCCGGCTCCCCAGCTCCATCCAAGCTGCGGATGCTGCCGGACCCCCCACCCCCCACCCACCCACCCAAGGGTCCCACGAGGCCTCGAGCCATGGAATGAGGGGCACCGGGAGAGCCACGTTGAGGAAAGGGAAGGTTGGGAATTGCGGTGGGATCCACGCACACGTCCCCGCGTGGGGTGGGGTGCTCAGCGCCCCCCCACCCCCTCCCGATCTCCTCCCAGAGGACGGCTCCGGCTCCCCAGCTCCATCCAAGCTGCGGATGCTGCCGGACCCCCCACCCCACACCCACCCACCCACCCACCCAAGGGTCCCACGAGGCCGCGAGCCATGGAATGAAGCTGTGGAGATGCTGCTCCAGACGAGGAAGGGCTCAGCCGCCCCCTGGAAGGGGCTTCTTCCCCTCCCCACGCTCACGTGGATCTCGCTCTCCCGAGGTCCAACTCATCCAACCCTTCCCAGCCTCGGGCTCCCGACTCAGTTCCACTCCCTGCGGCCACCTCCAGGCCTCCTGGAGCTCTTCCCACCCACCCTTCAGGCCCCAGAGCCCGACCTCCTGTCCCTCCAGCGGTGACCGGCGCTGGGGACCATCCCTCAGGAGCTCCAGTTCCACCACGTCCCAGCTCATCCCATCCCTCCGCCGCACCAGAGCTTCCCTGGCTCTGCAAACGCCTCTCCCGTGGATCATGGAATCCAATCTCCACCAGTTCCCACCATCCCAGCGCATGTGGAGCCCAGGGTTCCTCTTCCCTGGGCATCTTGGGGTTCCCTGTGCCACCTGGAGCTTTGACACCCACTGGTGCTCCCCATCACCATCAACATTCCCAAGAATCCTGGGGTCCCTGTCCCACTTAGAACTTCTTTATCCCCCACCATTGCTTCCCATTCCTGGACATCCTGGGATCCTGTCCCTCCTGGAGCTTCACCACCCATGGGTGATCCCCATCCCCATTCCTGGGGTCCCTGTCCTACCTGGAGCCTCCCCACCCATGGGTGCTCCCCATCCCTGTTCCTGGGGTCCCTGTCTCTCCTGGAGCCTCCCCACCCATGGGTGATCCCCATCCCTGTGGTCCCTGTCCCACCTGGAGCCTCCCCACCCATGGGTGATCCCCATCCCTGTGGTCCCTGTCCCACCTGGAGCCTCCCCACCCATGGGTGCTCCCCATCCCCATCCCTGGGCTCCCTGTCCCACCTGGATCTTCACCACCTACTGGTGCTTCCCAACCTTGTTCCTGGAGTCCCTGTCCCTCTTGGACCTTCACCACCCATTGGTGCTTCCCATTCCTGGACATCCCCAGGGTCCCTGTCCCACCTGGAGCCTCCCCACCCATGGGTGCTCCCCATCCCTGTGGTCCCTGTCCCACCTGGAGCCTCCCCACCCATGGGTGCTCCCCATCCCTGTGGTCCCTGTCCCACTTGGACCTTCACCACCCACTGGTGCTCCCCATCCCCATCCCTGAGCTCCCAGTCCCTCTTGGAGCTTCACCACCCACTGGTGCTCCCCTTCCCCATTCCAGGACATCCCAGGGTCCCTGTCCCACCTGGAGCCTCCCCACCCATGGGTGCTCCCCATCCCTGGGGTCCCTGTCCCACTTGGACCTTCACCACCCACTGCTGCTTCCCATCCCCATTCCTGGACATCCTGGGGTCCCTGTCCCACTTGGACCTTCACCACCCACCAGTGCTTCCCATTCCTGGGTGTCCTGAGCTCCCAGTCCCTCTTGGAGCTTCACCACCCACTGGTGCTCCCCATCCCTGTTCCTGGACATCCCTGGGGTCCCTGTCCCACCTGGAGCCTCCCCACCCATGGGTGCTCCCCATCCCCATCCCTGTGGTCCCTGTCCTACCTGGAGCCTCCCCACCCATGGGTGCTCCCCATCCCTGTTCCTGGGGTCCCTGTCCCACCTGGATCTTCACCACCTACTGGTGCTTCCCAGCCTTGTTCCTGGAGTCCCTGTCCCTCTTGGACCTTCACCACCCATTGGTGCTTCCCATTCCTGGACATCCCCAGGGTCCCTGTCCCACCTGGAGCCTCCCCACCCATGGGTGCTCCCCATCCCGGGGTCCCTGTCCCACCTGGAGCCTCCCCACCCATGGGTGCTCCCCATCCCTGTGGTCCCTGTCCCACTTGGACCTTCACCACCCACTGGTGCTCCCCATCCCCATCCCTGAGCTCCCAGTCCCTCTTGGAGCTTCACCACCCACTGGTGCTCCCCTTCCCCATTCCAGGACATCCCAGGGTCCCTGTCCCACCTGGAGCCTCCCCACCCATGGGTGCTCCCCATCCCTGGGGTCCCTGTCCCACTTGGACCTTCACCACCCACTGCTGCTTCCCATCCCCATTCCTGGACATCCTGGGGTCCCTGTCCCACTTGGACCTTCACCACCCACCAGTGCTTCCCATTCCTGGGTGTCCTGAGCTCCCAGTCCCTCTTGGAGCTTCACCACCCACTGGTGCTCCCCATCCCTGTTCCTGGACATCCCTGTGGTCCCTGTCCCACCTGGAGCCTCCCCACCTATGGGTGCTCCCCATTCCCATCCCTGGGCTCCCTGTCCCACCTGGATCTTCACCACCTACTGGTGCTTCCCAGCCTTGTTCCTGGAGTCCCTGTCCCTCTTGGACCTTCACCACCCATTGGTGCTTCCCATTCCTGGACATCCCCAGGGTCCCTGTCCCACCTGGAGCCTCCCCACCCATGGGTGCTCCCCATCCCCATCCCTGGGGTCCCTGTCCCACCTGGAGCCTCCCCACCCATGGGTGCTCCCCATCCCTGGGGCCCCTGTCCCTCTTGGACCTTCACCACCCATTGGTGATCCCCATCCCCATCCCCATTCCTGGACATCCCGGGGTCCCTGTCCCACCTGGAGCCTCCCCACCCATGGGTGCTCCCCATCCCTGTGGTCCCTGTCCCACTTGGACCTTCACCACCCACCAGTGCTTCCCATTCCTGGGTGTCCTGAGCTCCCAGTCCCTCTTGGAGCTTCACCACCCACTGGTGCTCCCCATCCCTGTTCCTGGACATCCCTGGGGTCCCTGTCCCACCTGGAGCCTCCCCACCCATGGGTGCTCCCCATCCCCATCCCTGTGGTCCCTGTCCCACCTGGAGCCTCCCCACCTATGGGTGCTCCCCATTCCCATCCCTGGGCTCCCTGTCCCACCTGGATCTTCACCACCTACTGGTGCTTCCCAGCCTTGTTCCTGGAGTCCCTGTCCCTCTTGGACCTTCACCACCCATTGGTGCTTCCCATTCCTGGACATCCCCGGGGTCCCTGTCCCACCTGGAGCCTCCCCACCCATGGGTGCTCCCCATTCCCATCCCTGGGGTCCCTGTCCCACCTGGAGCCTCCCCACCCATTGGTGCTCCCCATCCCTGTGGTCCCTGTCCCACCTGGACCTTCACCACCCACTGGTGCTCCCCATCCCCATCCCTGAGCTCCCAGTCCCTCTTGGAGCTTCACCACCCACTGGTGCTCCCCTTCCCCATTCCAGGACATCCCGGGGTCCCTGTCCCACCTGGAGCCTCCCCACCCATGGGTGCTCCCCATCCCTGGGGTCCCTGTCCCACTTGGACCTTCACCACCCACTGCTGCTTCCCATCCCCATTCCTGGACATCCTGGGGTCCCTGTCCCACTTGGACCTTCACCACCCACCAGTGCTTCCCATTCCTGGGTGTCCTGAGCTCCCAGTCCCTCTTGGAGCTTCACCACCCACTGGTGCTCCCCATCCCCGTTCCTGGACATCCCAGGGTCCCTGTCCCACCTGGAGCCTCCCCACCCATGGGTGCTCCCCATTCCCATCCCTGGGGTCCCTGTCCCACCTGGAGCTTCACCACCCATGGGTGCTCCCCATCCCCATCCCCATCCCTGGACATCCGGGGGTCCCTGTCCACCAGCCCCACTCCCAGGACCCACAGCCCCCATAGGGAGACCCCAGAGCTCCAACCAGCACCATCCTGTTCCCCAGCACCTGCCCAGCATCATCCTGCTCCGCAGCTCAGCACCATCCTGCTCCCCTGCCCAGCACCATCCTGTTCCCCAATTCAGCACCATCCTGCTCCTCTGCCCTGCACCATCCCGCTCCTCTGCCCAGCACCATCCCGCTCCTCTGCCCTGCACCATCTCGCTCCCCTGCCCAGCACCATCCTGCTCCCCTGCCCAGCACCATCCCGCTCCTCTGCCCAGCACCATCCCGCTCCCCTGCCCAGCACCATCGTTCCCCATCCCAGCACCATCTCGCTCCTCATCCCAGCACCATCCCGTTCCTCTGCCCTGCACCATCCTGCTCCCCTGCCCAGCATCATCCTGTTCCCCCATCCGGCCCACATCATCCTGCTCCCCTCCCCAGCACCATCCTGCTCCCTTGCCGAGCACCATCCTGCTCCCCAGCCCAGCACCATCCCGTTCCTCAGCCCTGCACTATCCTGTTCCTCTGCTGTGCCCCATCCTGTTCCCCTGCCCAGCACCATCGTTCCCCATCCCAGCACCATCTCGCTCCTCATCCCAGCACCATCCTGTTCCTCTGCCCAGCACCATCCCGTTCCTCTGCCCAGCACCATCCTGCTCCCCTGCCCAGCATCATCCTGCTCCCCCATCCGGCCCGCATCATCCTGCTCCCCTCCCCAGCACCATCCTGCTCCCTTGCCGAGCACCATCCTGCTCCCCAGCCCAGCACCATCCCATTCCTCAGCCCTGCACTATCCTGTTCCTCTGCTGTGCCCCATCCTGTTCCCCTGCCCAGCACCATCGTTCCCCATCCCAGCACCATCTCGCTCCTCATCCCAGCACCATCCTGTTCCTCTGCCCTGCACCATCCTGTTCCCCTGCCCTGCACCATCCTGTTCCCCTGCCCAGCACCATCCCGCTCCCCAGCCCAGCACCATCCTGCTCCCCAGCCCAGCACCATCCCGTTCCTCAGCCCTGCACTATCCTGTTCCTCTGCCGTGCCCCATCCTGTTCCCCTGCCCAGCACCATCCTGTTCCTCAGCCCTGCACTATCCTGTTCCTCTGCTGTGCCCCATCCTGTTCCCCTGCCCAGCACCATCGTTCCCCATCCCAGCACCATCTCGCTCCTCATCCCAGCACCATCCTGTTCCTCTGCCCTGCACCATCCTGTTCCTCTGCCCAGCACCATCCTGCTCCCCAGCCCAGCACCATCCTGCTCCCCAGCCCAGCACCGTCCCTCTCCGCAGCCCCTACCCTGCACCGTCCCGCACCATCCTGCTCCTCCGCCGCTCCCGATCGGGTTGCGGAGCTGCGGTTCCTGCGCCGCCGCGGGCGCGCCCCCCCCCCCTCCCGCAGCCCCCCCCTCGCCCCCCCAGGCCCCCCCCCCCCCCGCCCCATTGTCTGCGCAGCGCAGGGAGAACAAAGCCACCGGTCCCGATCCAGATCCCAATCCTCGTCCCGGTTCCAGTCCCGCTCCCCCTCCCAGTCCCGGCTCCAATCCTGCTCCCATTCCCGATCCTGCTTCCAGTCCCGGTCCTAATTCTGCTCCCAGTCCCGCTCCCCCTCCCAGTCTCAATAACGGTCCCAATTCTGTTTCCCCTCCCAGTCCCGGCCCCAATCCTGCTCCCACTCCCGGTCCCAGTCCTGCTTCCTCCCAGTCCCAATTCCAATCCTGGCCCCAATCCCGGTGCCAACTCCGCTCCTGGTTCCAGTCCTGGTCCTAATCCCGGTCCCAATCCTGCTGCCACTCCCAGTCCCGGTTCCAGTACTGGTCCCAGTTCTGGTCCCAATCCTGCTCCCTCTCCCACTCCTGGTCCCCCTCCCAGTCTCGGTTACAAACCCGGTCCCAATCCTGCTCCCAATCCCGGTCCCAATCCTGCTCCCAATCCCGGCCCCCCTCCCAGTCCAAATTCGGCCCCCACCCAGTCCCAGTTCCATTCTGGTCCTGCTCCTCTTCCCGGTCCTGGTCCCCCTCCTGCTCCCGATCCCAGTGCCAATCCTTCTTCCCCTCCAAGTACCGGTTCCAGTACCGGTCCCCCTTCTGGTCCCAATCCTGCTTCCGCCCCCGGTCCTGGTTCCAATCCAGTTGCCAATCCCACTCCCGGTCCCAATCCTGCTCCCTACCAGTCCCAATTCCAATCCGGGTCCCAATCCTGCTCCCAATCCCCCTCCCAATCCCAATCCCCGGTCCCCCTCCCGGTGCCGCCGCTCACCCGGTGCTCCCCGCTTTCACATCCCGGAGGCTCCAGCCCCTCCGCTCCCGGGGGCTCCGGATGCCCGCCCGGTGTCCCGGTGGCTCAGTATCCCGGTGTAGAGTATCCCAGTATCCCGGTCTCTCGGTGTCCCGATATTCCAGTATCCCCCAGTGGCCCTTTATCCCAGTATCCCGGTGTCCCAGCGGCCTCGGTATCCTGATGTCCCGTTATCCAGTCTCCCGGTGTCCTGGTATCCCAGTATCCCGGTGTCCTGGTGTCCCAGTATCCCGGTGTCCTGGTATCCCAGTATCCCGGTGTCCTGGTATCCCAGTCTCCCGGTGTCCTGGTGTCCCAGTATCCCGGTGTCCTGGTGTCCCAGTATCCCGGTGTCCTGGTGTCCCAGTCTCCCGGTGTCCTGGTGTCCCAGTCTCCCGGTATCCGGTATCTCGGTGTCCCAGTCTCTCGCTCTCCCGGTGTCCCCGTCTCCCAGTCTCCCGGTCTCCCAGTATCCCAGTATCCCAGTGGCGCCGCGCGGCGGGGGCGGCTCTGGCGGAGGCTCCAAATGAAACCCGAGCCCTCCCCGCCCCCCAACCCCCCCCCAAAAAAAACTCCCCCCCCCCCCCCCCCCCCCGGACCCGCCCCGGGACCGGAGGAGGCCAGGATGGGGGGAGGGGGGAGGAGAGGGGGGGGGGGCGAGAGAGGAGGAGGAGCTGAGGGGGAGGGGGGAGGAGAGAACATCCCATATGGGGGGGGGGGCAAAACCAACCCCATGGAGGGGGGGGCAACAACCCCATGGGAGGGGCAAAACCAGCCCCATGGGGGGGCAAACCCATTCCTATGGGGGGGGGCAACAACCCCATGGGAGGGGCAAAAATAGCCCGGGGGGGGGGGCAATTTCCTATGGGGGGGGCAATATCTCGGGGGAGGGGGCAACAACTCCATGGGAGGGGCAAAAACAGCCCCATGGGGGGGCAAAACCATTCTTATGGGGGGGGCAACATCCCCATGGGGGGAGCAACAATAGCCCGGGGGGGGGGCAATTCCCTATGGGGGGGGCAATACCTCGGGGGGGGGGGGGGCAACAACCCCATGGGAGGGGCAAAAACAGCCCCATGGGGGGAGCATCAATAGCCCGGGGGGGGGGCAATATCTCGGGGGGGGGCAGTTGCACCATGAAAGGGGGGGGGGCAAGAACCCCATGGGAGGGGTAAAAATAGCCCCATGGGGGGGCAACAATAGCCCGGGGGGGGGGGCAATATCTCGGGGGAGGGGGCAACAACCCCATGGGAGGGGCAAATATAGCCCCATGGGGGGTCAAAACCATTCTTAGGGGGGGGGGGCAACAACCCCATGGGGGGAGCAACAATAGCCCGGGGGGGGGGGGGCAATTCCCTATGGGGGGGGCAATACCTCGGGGGGGGGCAGTTGCACCATGAAGTGGGGGGGGCAAGAACCCCATGGGAGGGGCAAAAACAGCCCCATGGGGGGGGGGCAACACCATTCCTATGGGGGGGGGGCAAGAACCCCATGGGAGGGGCAAAAATAGCCCCATGGGGGGAGCAACAATAGCCCGGGGGGGGGCAATATCTCGGGGGGGGGGGGGCAATTCCCTATGGGGGGGGCAATATCTCGGGGGGGGGGGGGGCAGTTGCACCATGAAGTGGGGGGGCAAGAACCCCATGGGAGGGGCAAATATAGCCCCATGGGGGGGCAAAACCATTCTTATGGGGGGGGCAACATCCCCATGGGGGGAGCAACAATAGCCCGGGGGGGGGCAATTCCCTATGGGGGGGGCAATACCTCGGGGGGGGCAGTTCAGTTGCACCATGAAGTGGGGGGGCAAGAACCCCATGGGAGGGGCAAAAACAGCCCCATGGGGGGAGCAACAATAGCCCGGGGGGGGGCAATATCTCGGGGGGGGGGCAGTTGCACCATGAAAGGGGGGGGGCAAGAACCCCATGGGAGGGGTAAAAATAGCCCCATGGGGGGGCAACAATAGCCCGGGGGGGGGGCAATATCTCGGGGGAGGGGGCAACAACCCCATGGGAGGGGCAAATATAGCCCCATG